>LUCH01003461.1:20171-66417 GCA_013368495.1 Paragonimus heterotremus
TCGCAGACACAGTTTCACTTTGTTTCCGCTTAGCGTCTTAAATAATTGAGCAGAACACGACGTATTGTTTAGGTCGGGGAACTCGCCAGTTCCCTGATAGTTTTGTATGAAAAGCATACCAACAAAGTACACTTATGAGTGACCTTCACATTTGCCATGGTCATGCACTGCTGCGGTCTTCACAAACGACCTCAGCGCCGTCGTGACAACTGTTGTTGTCATCCGGACTACACACCTAGACTGTACTGTCTAGACTTTTGTCTGGTCCATTCCATTTGATTTTGTTTTGTTACTAATCCCAAACCCTATAAATATGAACGGGTATATGACCATGTTGTCTTCGGGCTGAGCGACACAAAGAAGCTCTGTTTGAAGGTCAGTCTTTTTCCTGCGTTCATGCGGCAGCCTCTGGTGGATGGGGAGAGACTCACTGACCGCGTGTACTTCGTACTCCGCCGTTCATTACCCTTATCCGTCGTGCTGTTATCCGCCGTTTCATTGACCATTCATCCGTTCCGTTTACGCACTTGTAGATTGTAGATCCAGTTACAACAGTTTACCACCATGTGTACAGGATAAAACTTATCAAACAACGATACTTTGTTATCGGCACAACCAACACAATGTGTAACAGTTAAGAGATCTAAACCTCTATTCTATTACTATATCAGGCCTCAATACATTATTCCACTACGTATATTTCTTAGTAAAATTAGGTGAGTAGGACGGGTTTGATGTAAGACAATAGTGATCTTAAATCTATCAGACATTTCCAAAAGTACTTTAATAGAGCTACATTATAGATATAAGACGGGGCAATTATGATGACATATCTGTTTTACACGTTTCTGTGTTTTAACCGAAACAGAATGTTGGTTTGCCACGACAGAAATCCTAAAGTAAGTGGAACTCTACTCTCTCAGATCCTCATCGTGAATGGTAAACTAATGGGAAGTTGACAGATGGTAACAGTTATTAGGTTGTGATCATCACATCAAGCCAGATTCGTGATTTCAGCATCGTGAACGATAAAAATCTGCCTCACTTAATGCGCGCAAACCAACGGAAATCCAGTTGTCGAGTGAGCGACCTGAATAACGTGGTCTCACCCGATAGCTGTTCAAACATAACACTGGTTGACAGTTTCGTACGTTAATTTCAAATGAACGAACCTAGTAATTCGAAATCGTTACAGTTTCTTGTTGAGAGTAAATACTGGTTGGCATGACACTAAATGCTCGTTCATGCAGTTGCCATTACAAAAACTCAATTCTCAGTGAACTTCACAAACGACGTGATTTATTCTGCTAATACATAGAATATCTTCTAAAAGTGTCTGGCGGAATTCTCTCGTGTGATTGCGGAGAAATAAAGTTTCCACCAGCTAAGTTGATCTTTGGAATAAATATTAGGCTTATTTAGTATTTGACACAATGAATCTCCCTAGATCTACGTATTTAAGTATTAGAAAACGTTCAGACTTCGACGGGCACATGTGGATCATTTTGAGGCGTGAGTGATATACTTATAACTATATTTAAATTAAGCGTCAGGAACCGGTTACCATTCTCCCAGTTGATTGTGTGTGTTTCCATGGTCAGGAAATAAAGCGCCAGTGGCACTAGCACGTTTCTAGCCGTAATCATTCATCAGGGCATTGTGTAAGAAATGAAAACTTGCATTAAAGGAGGCGGAGTTTACATGAATGCATTATAAATTCTCTCAGATATTTTGAAGTACTCCACTCCTCCCGGTCTCATGCAAGTTTTCCACTGTAGATGTTTGAAAACAGAAAAACTGACATCTCTTTTAAACAGCTACAAAGATATTCGACACGATAACTTGGGTGAAAGTGTTTCATGAATGACCACATTGAGCGTCGGGTTTGCGAGCGGAGTATCTTTTAACATCGGTTGTCATACTAGCATTGCAACCCCCACTCCGCAAGTGCTGAAACTTACAATGTCTTAGTAGTGAAAAATAGATTCAAAACGGCGATCTTCACGTAAATAAATGCAACGTTCATCCACTAGACGATCGGTCATATATTCATCATGACTTGAGTCACGATGACCAAGGTGAATATAATATACCTTTCATTATAACATATTGTTCTTTATATCTCTTACAAAGTTGACAGAGTTAATAAATCATGATGTTTTCTTCTTTGAATCTCTCAGCGCAAACGGCAAGTCATCCACTACGTTACAGATTATTTTGCCAAATGACTTTTCAGACTAGTTCTTCTGATCTAAGCAGGTGACAAGTTTACATCACAATGGCGAAAATGTAGTTGAATTCTTTTTTTCCACATAAGACATCAACGTCTGACAAATAGTAGCGTCAAAACAGCTAGAACGTTAATGTTCTCGTCCTACTTTCATCTTTCAAACACGTACGTCTTCCAGACCCACATAAGAGGCCTTCCTGCCAACGGAGGAGGATATGCACCACAGTGCGGATGCGTGTTAATCAAGCTTTAATCCAAAACTGAATGGCCATAGATTTTGGTGTCAAACAGACGCAGACTGTGGTACCAGGTTTCCACTAATTCTGCCACCTAGCTACTGATAACATTCAACATATTTTAGTTTTTGATCAAATGCACTTTAATACACAAGAGAACGTAAAACACAATCAAAGTTTTGTCTTGTTTTTGTACACTTTTTGGAGATTCATCTCAGCGTATGAATAGAGATAAAAGAACGCTCTTCAATATTATCCGATTCAGATATACTCAAACTTCGTAGCTAAGCTCTTAATGCATAGAAAGAATAGCACGGTGTGTGAACGGAAGATTTTCTTTAATTGAAGTATCTAAAGATTTCAAGGTTAGTTTTCAAATGGTGACTCAGTTCGACCTTGTTCGGAATGGAACAACATTGACCTTCGCAATCTATTAGTGGAATCTGTTCTCTTCATTGAGGAGAGTTTTATCACTCCAGATTACCGTGACAAGGGAGATAAAGTTACCATCATCTTGGAATGAACGAAATATGCGCTGAGAAGTAAAACCCATTGAAAAGCGTTTATCAATGGCATGGGTACATTCTCAACAACGGGAGTGAGTGATCCAGTGAGTCCGAAAGTTTAAAAATGTACAATCCCATGTTTGCACGACCTAAAGATCTGGAGTGTTATGTTCTAAGTCACATGGACAGAGGAATGTAATCTATCAACGAAACGACTCATACATCTTACGCTTCATTGGAGCGGCAATATTTTCGACAAGTACATGCGCTAGACTGGTCAGTTAACAGTCCGTTTTAAATATGATCGGCAACCTGTTCGATATATTTTTTGTCAGCCTTCACTATCGGGATGATGGACGTCCTAAAATGAGGGTGTCTAACCCTCTTTGAATCCATTGCCAGGAGCATAACGATATGACAGGATTACGTTTTAGTAGCTCCTCCGAAAGAATGCGTGTCAAAGGGACTCTGAGTTCATGTTAAGACTAGTCTGACAAGTTTTTCCGTTGACACACCAAGAATAAGCGGGTTCCACCTACTTTTTGGTGTTATAACTTGACCTCAGACCTTTTACCACAGATCATACACACTTCAGGGCGCAATGTGGTACATTTCTCCGTATACTAAATTATGGCCTCATAGACTATCAAGAAGTGTATTGTTTTATAACACGCTAAATTTTGACCGCAATTTAATCAGATAATTGTTTTGTTATGAGAATCAAAAACCAGACCACAATACAGGCCAACATCCATCTTGCACCTTTTCAGGTCTCGGTTGAGTTAACTGTTAGAATCGGTTTAAATCATCTCATTATCCGAAGAACGAATCAAACCTACAAAGACTTAGTCTGCTTTAGTTTCTTTTACTTCAGACATTTCCTGAAAAATGGGTTCCAAGTTCTTGCTAAAGCCGACTTCAGCATGTTTAAGAGTGTTGAGACCTACCGAAAGGAAAAAGAGTTGTGCTTTTTGGTTTGGACTGTCCAAATTTCAATTTTAGACTCTTCAATAAAACGGTGAAAGTTTCCCTCTGTGAGCATATTAATTTACAAACAAGCATACTTGTGAACAAAAGATGTGCGGTTAAGGATCGAATTCCGGCGGGCAATTCAGATATTCAGGAGGACATATGAACAGACAATGTTAGTGTCTGATGGACCAGTTGAAAAGATGCAATAGTAAAGGAGGCTGATCTTGCTGGTCCTCATCAGTGGTGCAAACACTTGCCCTGCGGGAAAGTAAATTCAGGAGAGAGAGTCTGTTAACCGCAAACCAATTACCATAACATTCGGCCTGAATGTCTAGTTACAGTGAATGTTCAGCCGTAACTATGGCATTCACTGTTGGTGCGATGTGACTGATGCCGTCAAATGTACTAATGAGGTTCATTCTGTAGCAGTAACATATTTCGGGTGATTGGGGTTCATTTATGAAAATAGGTTCCCATTCACTACAATTCAATAGGAGCATTGAATGAAAACGATGCAACGTTGTAGTATACTGAGGGTCTGAAGCATTCAAAATCCACTGCTGGGGCCATATGTCTGCTGGGACTAAAGATAGTTTACCATGGAATCACATACACACACCGAACGCCAATCCACCACAATAAACAAAAATACATTTTTTAAAGTGACTGCTTTGTTCAATATCCAATTTATTAGTGTTCGAGAGGGCACTTAATCTGGTTTCAGACGTCCTTCTTTGGTTTTTGATGCATTAGGCGAACAACAGTTTTACCCCTGCTTAGTGAAAATCAAAGGAGTAGTCTTCGATACAAGCGAATATTATGAGTAACCCAGTACACTGCGAGTGTTCGCCATTTGAAAGCAACTTTGTCTGGTTGCAGCAATCACACTGAAACTCGTATCGATCAGGATAGAGACTTACACATGTGGTGTTAATGGACAAGTTATTTTTATCAGCGACATACAAGAATGATTGATGAGTGCTACCTTTGAAATGAAAACCAGTAAGCTTTTACTACTGTAGTAATCATAAACCTAAATGAAGACAAGTCTAAAAACTAACAACTCTAATCCATTGATTCAGTAATCGATCATGACTTTTATCGGTTACGGATGTACTATCTGAATAACCATTCCTTGTGGGAGACACTGAGTGAAAGTATTGTGGTCAATAACGATTGGTCCTTCTTAAGGAACAGTGAAAATAACGTCGACTTTCGTGTCTGAGTGAAGAGAATGCTTGTTATTGAGCTGCCTATTTCACGGCAGAAGGCAAATAGGTTGTGTTCCTGAGCGTTTGAGAGCAGGACACGATGTACCAGGCTAAGCAAGATGAGCAGTGTACTCTATAACAGTACAGAATTCAGATTGCGGGGGCTGTCATACATTTTTTTCACTCACTCGTTTCATCATACCTCGGATTACTGTATTTGCGGAATTCTGTAGAATACTATTTTACACTGGTTCCAAAGCTCTATTCGGATATTGAAATAAAGCAGAAATTCTTGTTCTTTCATCATCCAATAGAAACGATTTCAGATGAGTGGATGGCGCTTAGATCTGACGGAAACTTCTGATGGTTCTACTGTCCTCGAATGGTGAAAACTGGAGTTATTCGCTGGAAGTTACAGGCAGCTTGTCCCCTGGTTTTGACCACAACTGTTAATCCGAAGCATTTCAGTATGTTTACCTTTTCGATAAAGTCTACATGGGCAATGAAATAATCCAGATTCTTCACACTCTGTGTAAAATATCACAATCATCCTGTTCATTGGATTACTTAAGTTTCTTCTTTAATGACTTATTCCTTCATGTCCAAAGCTGAACCCCTTCATCGAAAGGCGGCAAAATAAACCTTGAGTCACTCATACAAATAACCTGATTCCAGATGGTGTTGCAATACTTATGACGTTTTATGGCTCAGTCGGTCTTTCTTTCCTCTTAAACCACATTTATAAAGGTGACTTGTATCCATCTGGTTGAAACGTTATCGCAGTGCATGTACAGAAGACTAAAACTATGAGCAATCATTGCAGACAGGGTTACACGCAGTATTACTAGTCACACTGATGAGATCTTTTAACACGACAATGTTTCGACACATTCGGGAGACCTTCTGTGATCGTTCAAACTCTTATGCAAATGTGATTGCTCATACAGGTGTGCCAATTTATTGAGGTTTTACTAGTGAATGTTAGGAAATTTTTTTTCAGGTTGGACACTACTCACTTTTGTTTGCAGCTTGCGCATTCAGCCAGGCCTTTCGATTAACCCAACTTTAAAAGAAACACTAGGTTCCAGTTTTGCTTTTATTATGGTTCATCCGGATAGTTTCACAAGCAAAACGGCTAGAGTGCAACTTCCGGTTCGGAAGAGAATATAACGCCACCGATAAGCTTTAAGATGAACGCAGCTGAAGTCAAGTGCTTCCTTCCGAATCGGGCTGGCCTGAAAGCTTATATAAATAAGAAAGGTAGGATTAAGTTGGGCTGGTGTTCTATCTGAAATAATTATGTTTTTGAGATGCCTTCTACAGGTTGACTTCCACGGTCATAATGCTACGGTTGTTTCGACCTAACGGCAACATCAATCAAAATGCCTCTTCACTCGTAGGGTTGCATATCTCGGTACCAATTTCACGAGTGTGTTTTGATAGCTAGGTGCAATGCAACAACCATTTTAAAGAACTACCACTAAGCTCTGAAACTACTGTTTTAAAATCGTAAGAGAAAATTAGCTACATCGGAGAACTTTCCGATCGTTTACATGTTTACATGTTTCCTAAACTAAACTGCTTTTTGCATCCGGTAGAGTAGGCCCACTGCGCGCAACTTTAATGGAACCAACTTAATCGAGTCATCTGCTGCATCGTCGGGCTAGACTGGTCTCTCATCACAAAATGGCTTAAACTGATGAGTCTTAACTTTTAAGTTATCTCCACCAGAAAACTTCATATATGCCCTTGCCTCAGAACTCAGTCTGTTGAACGAGTAACACCTTGTGGAGTTTCAACAACTGATCTGGCTTGCAAGCTATAAGACGCTGGGACTACCCGTGTTCACTAGCTCATCGACAGCGATATTAATCAACAACGTTCAACTGGCTATACGGTGTACCATTCCATTATCATGTTTTTCTTGTATCCTAAAATGACTAGATGCCACTTAGCTGATTTTTAAAGCCAAAGTAAGAGTTTCTAATATCATCACTTCCCGAAAAATAGACCAGGAAACTGTCATGGCGAATACTCTTACAGCTTTAAAGGTTAACTTGAACAACTTTTACTAACCGATGTTTTAATTCACCAGAATTCATTTCAACACAACAATTTCATTGTCATCGCCACTGGTGCCGCTGATTTTGAATACTAAGAGTACGCTAGAACGTAATCCATGTGCTAACATTTACTCGAATGAATATGAGTGATTAATCGCTTGTGTACGCGGTCAGAGTTGGTGCATGAATTCAAGCTTTCCAACAGAAAACCTTCTACGGATTACTATGTCAAAATATAATTTGAGGAGTGGAACACCAGATGTTGCTAAAAATACGGTCAACGGTATTCCAAACAACTTTCGGAAACAGACAGAACATTTTGTTAGAAGGCTGTCTACATGTTCATATTGATCATCTCGCTCCAGGATAGTGATGTTTAGTGACTTGTTTGTTGCACGACAAAATGTGGAACGTGTAGATACTTTGTCTGGAGTATCGCGTCCTAACACGCAGAGACCATCCTGCGCAGCTCAGCCAAGGACAGGATTCTAACAATTGAATATCATGTCACTGTTAAATTGTTGCACGTTTTGGAGCTAACACCTTTATTGACATCATGTTATTGATAAATGGATTGAGAATAACACAACGTTGTGATCAAGTTGTAATACTCTACGTTTTAACCACCTAGGTCGGCCTTCCTCAGGAGTGTTATGATATTTTTCGCTCTTCCGTTTAGCCAGATGATATTGTCCTTTCGTGGTATGAAAGCTGGCTGTCATTCAAAGGAAGCAGAAGAAACGAGAAATGATCATCAAGTGGTACGAAAGAACTAACCGTCTAGTTCACATCGGATAGGGGAATCTAACCACCGCCAGCGAAAGTAACAGGGCCTAGGAAAACTTAACGTTTACGAATTTGTTTTCCGCAGTTGAATCTTTCAAACAAGTGTTGCTCAGTTCATTTTTGTTCTTAGTATTAACCGACTGACTGAAAGCCTGCCCAAAGATCATAATGACTACGCAATCGACTGATCAAAAGGTTTGGAATGGACGTTTATTGCTTGGAACAGCAAAACGTTATTGTCACTTATTCGTGGCTGCTTTAATCGTGGACTAAGTGCTAATGAGACAGTGCTTGAAAAAATGGGTTCTGTTATCACTAATTCGTTATTACGGCTAGTGATTAGGTGGACTGATTCTTCTGAAGAACAGCTCAGTCAACCCGAACCAGACAATATGGAAGATGGGACACAACTGCCCAGTTTTTATATTCCAGGCTGCCCTCCATTGAACGCCAACTTAACTTTCGATCTTGAACTGTTTAAGCGCCACAAGACCGTAGAACCAACCGAGCTTTCCCCATTGTCAGTGAGAGAATGTACGCAAAGAGGGCAATATTCTGAAGAAGTTTGAGAAAATTGAAGCGCTATCTCATCTTTGGCGCTAGACATTTCTATCTTCAAACAGTGTGAAAGTTGTGTGGAAAAAACTTGACTAATCCTTATTGGGTTTAAGGGTTTCATTGGTTTAACAATGGACCTGCACCCCAAACATGGAAACGTCTGATTCTTACGAGACAACCCGGGGTTCGCACATGCAGTGCGTGCGACTCTACCCTGTTGGAGGTCCCAGAACACCACCAAACTTAGGGAAAACTGATGGCAATAATCTTCGTTTGAAAATCAACAATGATTAAGCTGGTCATATTGCTCCATCATAAACTCTTAAAATAAAAATGTATACATATGTTTAGTCTCTTATTTGCACATTCAAGAAACCAGATGAGAGTTTATGGTCAACTGCCATGAGTGCCACAAGAGTTGTGGTCTGCAGTGTTGTCCGACCTCTCTTTTTCAACTTAACTTCGTCACGGATGAGGCAGCCAAAAAATGTGCATGAGAACTTCAGTAAACCTAATGCGTATTTCCCTCCAAGCGCTCTGCTGACCAACACGGAGTATGCGGACAAACTTGATCTGTTATACCCCAAGTCGACTGTGTAACAGTTAAGATGAACAGCTAGACTGTTTTCAATTGGATACGTTTTGTAATTTCAAAGTTTAGAGTGCAATTTGAAGACTTGATGGTTTTTATCTCCGTCTTACTCACAAAAGACTCTTAGCGTGAATGTGGACTCTATCACCTATTTGAGGTGCATAATCTTATTAGCAGTATTTAAACAAGTCCATAATACTTTACCTAATATTCGTCCTAGGCACTGCTCAAAGGACGTCCGGTAATCGCTGAACAGAAGGGTGTTTAACACGTGTACTGTCCACTGTTACCAATCGGTCAGAAACACTGCTGTTGGTGATGAAGTTGTGAACACGCTTGTTTTGTTCGGTTAATGTCTCTATCAATTTGGCTACATCAAGTGAGGTGATGGCAATAGAAAACCCTATTGGGTAGCGTGTATTATGAAGAACACCGGATACGTGAACAATTGGTTAAACAGAAAAACTGTAGCGTTTGCAGTGGCTTGTTTACCTGCTCCGTATAATAGCTGGACGATTGTACCAGTGGGCTTTATTCATTGAGTCTACCAAATGTCAGATAAAACCATAGAGTGATCAGGCAATGAAGTGATCACGAATTAGGAGGAATGTGGGAGGTTGTCTGATTAGACTCAACGGATATCGCCTAATACGTTGGGCACTACTTGTGCCTCCACTAGTTAGAAGCGCCAATCGACTAAGCAGTGTACCTCAGTTGATACTGTGCCATCATCCACAACATAGTTAACTCGTTCTCTTGATCTTGTTTCACTTAGCATCTACGTACTAACTCCGACAAAAGTGATCGTTTGAAAGATTCCATCATTGCGATGAACAACTG
Organism: Paragonimus heterotremus; assembly: GCA_013368495.1. NCBI lineage: Eukaryota > Metazoa > Platyhelminthes > Trematoda > Plagiorchiida > Troglotrematidae > Paragonimus > Paragonimus heterotremus. The sequence goes on from LUCH01003461.1 coordinate 30,166, forward strand.
CATGATCCATAAAATCGCCTGGTCAGGCAATGACCACTTAGGTATTTGAGTGCATACGTACTTCCGACTTCGGTTGATTCAAATTACAACCAGTTGACGGAATTGAAGTTAGTTGATCTGATAATAATCTGGACTCCCTGCACCTTTTCATGTATTGGTTAACATGGCAAGGATCGCTTAGCTACTTGGAATTGCATCAACTAAACGTCTAAGTTCATACAACATATTAAGCGGAACGGTTTGAACCGGCAACCATGTGACTGCGAAAAAAATCGAATATACGAACCCTTCCGGTTGATGATCATCTTAAGGTAGAGGGTAAAGAAATGTCGGAAATGACGGAACGTGGAATGGTATCCTTCAAAGCAGGCTTTACGCCATCAGTGTTTTGCCTGCCATTCATGCGAGTATTGAAACTGTAGGTGTGTTGCTATAAATATCACCCTTCGTTTGAAAACACCAGGTTAGATTCACGACTGTTTTACTTATTAAGAAAAGTTCCTTAGTGGAAAAAGGTCAGCAAACACTATTGTTTACCAAGTTTTGCGATGACACGCAACGGTTTTTAACTGGACCTTCTATGTGATGACGGGGTAAACCAAGCTGACTCACATACATTCACAATATACCTACAAAGACCACCCAGTATTTTACGGATATACTGAATACAATAAGTCATAGACCGTAATAATAATTCGGCAGCGAATGAGCAGTCCTCTGGGTGTCAACCGAAGGTAATCACAGAAAAATAGCTATTTTATGACCCCTCCATTTCACAAGGAGAATAAACCAGATTTTGTTTATGAACAAATGACTGGAGTGCACGTAAGACCTTCAAACTATTTTCGATATAAAGATAAGCTATAGCTGATTTCCTATGAGTTCCATTTCACATGCAAGTAACAATAAGAGTGGATGATCTGCAGTTTTTGTTCTGTACGAGACCAACTGAAATTTCTCCGAATGATACTTATTGTAACAGCGGTAGTCGAATGCCTGGGAAGTCATTAAATTCCTTGGGACCGGAGAAAACGAGTTGAGTGAATTGTGAAATAAACCAACCGTTATTGGACGATCAGAGAAAACATTTCGAACCGATTCATGAAAAAATGGATTGGATTAACTGACAAAGGATCATTGAAGATTTCTACTTACAGAAAAGCGACATGAAAAGGACAGTGTGTCAGACTCAATGAAAAGTGAAAACTTAATCACTGCCCCAAGAATTTGGAAAAAATAGTTTGTTCAGAATGAATAAGAGGCCTTTGGTTAGATTGCAATGATTATGAGATAAAATGACTATCCATATATACTTATTTTAAACTCACCCTGTGGTTATAAAATAGAAAAATAACCTTTCAAAGGCTACTTATTTGCAGATTTTCTCAATTGTTTTTTATACAAGGTAATGCAAGGAAACTTTGAAAAATGGTTACTTGACAACTGTGGATATTCCGGGTAGATATACAGTAATGGATTGGTGTACTCATGCTACAGTAGTGTGAATAATCGTCAGCGAAGAGAAAAGTGGCCATCATTCAAGGTACAGTAGCGCATTTTACGTGAACAGCCGTGATGGAACTGTAAGAAGGATACAGGAGAGACGGCTTATGGGACATGACGACAAATCATCACTGAAATACAGTGCCGCATCGTCTGTACAGTAGGAAAATGATGTGGGTGTAATGTGCGGTCGAAACCAGCAAGCGCGCACAGGTTGAATTTGAATTGTATAGCATGGCGTGCTGAGCCTTTGGATCATGCATGATCTTGTTGTTTCCTTTCACAAGACTGTTGGTGAAACCCGTACTTCGGAAGAACGCTGTCCCCCGGTGTCTCCACATTATCCCAGAGTTGGTCTGCAGGTGTTACGGACAACCAGCGGTAAACAGCCTGTTTGCATGTTATAGTGGGTATTAAGCAACTGTGGGATGAATGGACTTCAAGGATGAACGAATGAATTAGATTTGACATTGTGTTCTGTATTAACCAACTTCCTTTGACCAAATCGCCTCAGTGAACTACCTACGTAAATTGACAACTGCGAAGTGAATCATTTTCGACTTTTCAGTTTTTAATATGAACTGTTTAAAAAGAACGCTTCCATTAAAAAGACACAGGGCCTTACTATCTTTGCATGGACTTCCTGTTATGGCAACTATATCATCCGTGTAACTGCAGTAGTCACAAAGGTTCCTAATCGCATTTCCCTCCTCATGAGTACAATCGTTTGCAATAAACTGAGAGAGGATCCTAGAGGTGCTTCATCTACTTGTCAATAAAATAACTCGTTGAATATAAGTTTCAGGTTAAACGTGCATTGAACAAAGAACTATTTCGAGGGCGCAGCTAGAAATGACAGACTAGACTCAGATGTGCATAGGACCTCACATAAATAAGCTTGTGGATAAGGTACACTTTATTTGTTTTCTGTTTGTTTGATGGCAACTGAGTTATTTAACATTTTCAAATCAGTATATTATATGGGTCTTCGGGACCATATCGCAGGAACGATAGATATCTCAATAACAAGCTCATCCATTTTTCCCAAATGAATTAATAAACTGAATGTCGTTTGCTTACAAACTGATCTTACTTTCCAATCAGTCACAATTGAATTGTGAGAGATGTAGCTCCCCGTTGTAATCGCATTTTTCACTCTGTTTTGGTTATTTTATTGTAATGTTCAACCGAAACATAGTCGGATAACCTGTTTGCATCACAATCGAACGTTTGTATTGCTTGCCTTGGAGCCTAACTTTGAAAGTGATAGAATGAAGTTACAAAAGGCTTAGTTATATAACTGTGTTGGTTACAAGACAACCAACCGAAGCTGACGTGCTCGAAAAGATGGCAGTCTAGCGCACACCAGTCCTCTTTGAGATATGTAAAATCATGCTGATGCTCTGGTTAGGGAAAACGCTTATCGTGTACGTGAGAGCAAAACTTAAGGCTAAACACCAAGTTTAAATGCGAACTAATCAGAAAGTTTACTTTGTGCATTGTGAGAAAGTTAAAATGATGAGTAGGCGGAAATATGGTTGACTTAAACTGAACACCACACATGTGGTAGCAGATTTCGGCTTCAGGCAGATATTTAGCCAATCTCTGTTAAAAGAAAGCGTTAGATTCGGGGTTCGTTTGTGTTAGAGTTCATCAGTAGTGTGTATTCATGCCACGGGTAAGAATGGGATTCCCTTGACGCTGTCATGAGGCTATCATATTGATTATTGGGCCACTGATCTCACCTTAGGCAGAATTATCTCATCTGAGCGTTTGTGAGTAGCAATCATACTGCTTGTTCCTATAGACGATAGACAGGATTACTGATTGCCAACTTCGTTTGGGTGTAAATACTATCGCCAGCAACGTTAGTCTTGACAAGATGTCTATCTATCCATGTGTATCAAAAAGGCTGTCTGAAATGTCCACGAAACGACTGACTCATTCCAATTTAAACTACAGTGACGCCTTTCGTGAGTAAGAACAACTGACCTTCTCGTTCACAATTGATCTTGTCAGAGATAATACTTCGACTTTTCACTCATAGTTCATTCCAAAATGTGAAATGAAAACGTGATTTTATTACAGCAAAAAAGATTTTCGTATTGGGTACAGGTCGGTAGACTTTGCGCATCTCCTTTAAATATGGTTGATGGGCATCTTCCTGCACCGTTGGTTACCCATGAAGACTCCTCTGTCAGAAGATTACAGATGGTTCAGTTTAACCTCAGAAGTAACATAGTGGTTTCCCTTGAACAAAATCCAGTTCCAGTATTACACCTAACCGCACCATCTATTTGGTTATTCTAACATTGACGTAAGTCAGATTTTGTGTGCCCTGTTTAAGACTTTAACGTGGTCTAATCGGATGAGTGGACTTACACTCATGTTGTGACAGCTTACAGCACCTTTTAATTATTTCCAAAAATATTAGAAGACCGTCAAAATTGTTTCACTTGTGGTAATACAACGTAAACTTACCTATATACATATTACATGACGGACATTTTGTGAATTAACAGTACCGATGTACCCACAACATAGCCTCATAATAACTCCGCGGAGTGTATGTGTGCAATCATACTTATGTATGAAGTTCTTAGGGTAACCGAAGAGAGACTTTCACAACCATACAGCATGTTTTGGGAACAATAACCCTGCTATTAATTGAACGTCAGATCCACGTTATCATCACGTTCGCATTCAGATATATTATCCTGTTTCGTAGAGGCTTCGAAGTTTTCTTACTGGCTAATGCTCAATAGTAATGTGATAGTTTACATCCCGAAATCTTAAGAGAAAACAAAGTAACATTCAGCACCCCAAAATGTATGTGTGATTTCAACTTGCACAAAGCGTCCCCGTCTCAGAATGATCGATTCAGGCTAATTGGACAGTCAGTTTCTTTCCTGTTGAAGTTCATTATCATCATTATCACGGACACCAATGTATCAGTTGCTAACACTGACGAAAATCTGCGGTTCAATCATAAACAGAAAAAAACGAATCTTAGTTTATAAGTAAAAACTGGCTGGGGTGGAAAGTATTATCTAGCAAAGCATCTATCTAGAGGGCTACGAAACTAACATGTTGCTAACAAAAACAATCGATGTGAAAATAAGACAAACAGGAATTTGCAAAACAGCTTTCGCTCGGCGTCCAGTGCTCCTTTCCAACAATTGCACTGATTTCTATAGGCAAACTCAATTCAACAGCGGTTTACCTGGAGGGAATATATTAGCACTGATTTGAAACCCTGAAGGTTGAAACTGCATTCGTACTGAGAAGATCGAAAAGCAACCCGAACGTATTCTTGCAGTGTATCTTCCGAGAAATTTAGCTTGTAAGTGAGGGTTACTGTTGAGTTTGAAAAGTGTACCAAATACAATCATTCCTGTTCTCGCCTAGTGGTCGATAACTATGACATGTATGATGTGGAATCATTGGATCCTTCATGTGGACTTAATCCAGTTAGTTGATTTGCTTTTTTCAAGTTGTCCACCAGTTAAATCTATAATTTCTCAAATAGCATAAATATATTCGGTTTTGAGATTACACGCGATGGACTGAGCAAATAATCATCATGCCCTTTTTCCGTATTGTCCAGATAATTCCGTAAACTGCAAATGAAAACAGAAATAACGAATTGGGAGAAAATTGTATTTGGTAGTTTCCGTGATAGACATTACTACAAACGTAAGTGAACTGAGAGATTACATGTAAGACAGAACATTTCGCCAGGTCACGATTGTGAAGAAGCTGAGAGGTACTCCTAGCCGTGAGTAGCGTACGAAATTCAGTCGCAGAGTATGCAGCAGTTAGAGCAGACTGCAATTTTTCATCTACGTCAGTTGTAATATGATCGCCGTCCGGTCTCGTGTGTGTGTGTGTGTGTGTGCACACACCGCTGATTCACGCAGTTTGTCTGCTCAGGAAATGATAACGGTCCTAGTTTCACGTAAACACAATCGTTGATTATTTCCAGTGTTGTTGTTCTCCGCATGTCTTATATATTTTAATATTTTACGTTCGTGATTGAAGAGAGCAAACAAAATATAAACATCTCGCGGTGTATGTCTTCTATTGTTATTGGTTAACTGGATCAAGAGAACTCAATGTTTTAAATTTCCGCAAGTCAATGAAGACTGAATATCATATTAAAGCTTGCCACTAGACAAACATTTCAGAAGTGACAACAAGACGCAGAATCTATGAAACGATTGTGAGTGTATGAATTTATGGGTAAGCTTTAAAGTCAACTTTATTGATGGAAAGCGTGTTCGGAGTTCGCTGAAGAGTACATCATACAGTTTGGGACGAATAGTAATTATGTTTGGCGGTAATTCACTCATGACAGACTTTTTGGACACATTTTAACAGTGACATCTAACAATCATGGCTAGCGAACCATTTAAACAGACCATCCAGTTGGCTGGTATAGATGCTTCTGTCCAATAGGGATAGAGGAGTAGACACATACACCAAACAAAGGTTGCAGTAAAAAGCAGCACAAACAATTGAAAAAGTGCCTAAAATCAAAGCGCGAACGTTGCCCAAGCTTGTATGGTTGTCACAATGTGATTTGGATTTAGAGCAGATTCGAGTGATGCCACCTTCAGTACCACAGCTGACTGACCGATAAGTCGACAGCTTTTTGCATCCATTCTAATGTGGTATGGTGAAGATGAACGATCGAAGTATACTGCTTGCGAGTAGTCATGTCTATACAGCCATCAAATTGTCGATAAAATTATTGGCATAGGAAGAAGTAACTTCGAATAGCAGTCAAGCAAGGAATGATGTTTCCCACGTACGATGTTGTTAGTGATATGATTCATTACCGGGCCATCAGTATAGATGATTGTTCTTTCCAGTTCGCTGTGCTGTTAAAGGTTGCCGCCTGTTTCGTTCTGTTGATTACAGAATCCTAGTGCCACCAGCGGTGTTGACTCAAAATAACATCACCTACTTATACACCCATGCAACGCATTCCAATTACCTGCGTGTATTGAAACGATACAAGTTAACGCACTTCCTTTGATGACGGGGCAGAAAATGTTACTGGTTTATTACGACGTAGCAGCGGTTGGTGTTTTAATGCCCGTCGCACAGAAACTGTTCGGTGAAATGGTCAATGCTACAAGTTGAAACAGAATTATTCAGCGATACAGAGATTGCACGGGTAAAACCATCCGGAAGATGGCAATCAAAAAGCGGACAATATGTGAGGTTTTTTTTTTTTTAAAAAAAATTGACTATTGAGCAGAAACATTTGATAGGGTAAATGACCACAACTGTTCCGTAAAACTTATGTTCTTCGTAAACAACCGAACAGCAGTATATTCTGACATTTATCAACTTAGTAAAGTATTACAGTGGTCCCTGCAACGGATGATCACAATAGTGACTGGGAGTTGTTCGCAAAGTAGCACCCATTACACATAGGACAAACGAACGTTATACAAAATGATCTATTTGATCTTATGATATTCTTTCATGACTGTTACCTTTGATCGGCCAGTTAACCTCGGCCAACCGGAAGAAACTTCTCATTTCAACCAACATAATCAGGAGAAATTTGGTAAGTGCACATTTAATCATCAGTGTAAGAACTCGAACGGTATTCGTCCGCCAAATCACAGCTGACAAAAAGGTGGCGGTGGGAGCATAATGCGCTACAACCTCGTCCTGTTAACATCAGCCTCTGCCAAGTATTCCTCAACATTCCAATGCTGGCATTATCTTCTCTCACAATAACTACATATATGATTTGAAGCAAGTGAAGAGAGGATATGTTGAAACTAATAACTTACTTGCAACGTCGTCCAGAAGCAAAATGAATCGATTCTGTTCATTCTGAAGTGGTGTGATAATTGTGAGAAAGTGTGAAATGCACAAAGAGGTATTTTGATAAAGGCTGATCTTGACCGAACAGGGGACTTGCACATAGGAAGACAATCAGTCAGATTAGTGCTTAGAACACATACAGCCGAACATGAGTATGTATTCTGAACTTTGTTAAATCAACTAACTAAAAGTTATTAGACAAGCTATTAGACAACAGATTAACAGGGCTACCCAGCAATCCACTGAGACTTAGAAACATGCGTTTGTGAGATGATAGCAAAGACCATAGTTTGTATGAAAAATACCAGTCATGACTGAGAACTTCAGTCCATAGCACGAAGGTCAAGATTACTGAGCAAGACGTTGGACCCCGGGAAATTTTAGCCACTTTCCGAGCATATCTGATGCTCAATATCAGTGAAAGGACATAGATAGCAAACGTTTCCTTATGGCTAGTTTCAGTTGGGTCGAGTGTTCATCCACTTGTATGCTGCCGCCATGAACCGGAAGTCTACAATTAGCGTGAACATTGGTTTTCATTGTGATTTAGTATACGTTTGTTACGTAGTATTGCCGAACGGTTAGGTTGACGCATAAAATGTAACTCTCTTCCGATAGAGGAGGGATAACATTGACCATTATATCGATGGTTTGATCAAACTGCGAATTGTCTGTATCAAATCGGTTCAACTAACTTTTACTAATCCATTAGTGAAAATGACCTACTAAATGTGCAACTCCTATACAGATAACTGCTTACTAACAATGTCGAAACCAAGGCGTGATATTGCCTCAGAAGTATTGCATATTACGGGTCTCAGAAGTATGATACACATTCCCAATGGCAACTTTAATTACGTACAGTTCAATTCTCCCCACATACCCCTGTGTGCAACACTAACATAATCTCTTATTTAAACGTAATAAATTTTAATAAACAAAAAATTTTGGCTAACAAAGTTGAGCATCAAACACAATTCTTCTATGCTATTGGTAAGGTTTTGCTGCCCACTTTAAATTGCTTTCAACAACCACTTGTGTAATTTACTTTAGTAGGGATTGTGCATGAGGACTGAGCTCAAAGGATACAAGTTTCTGCTTGTAAGCTGATGGTTTACCACAATGCTGCCAAAAATAATTTAGGACGGCAAACCAACAAGCACTTGCATAAGTTTCAGGAACCAGAGGTTTTGTGGACTTCATCCGCTTCCCTAAAACTCTCACATTTGTAATGCGTACTGACCTTTGAAACAGCATGGTACAACATAAAGAGGTTTTGTGGTAACTGAGACAACTTGTCTCTCTTCCGTTTCCTGTCATGGATGGCCCATGTTTTTGATGTTTTTATGGAACGAACACACTTTCGCACTCATTCACAAGAGTGAAAGTTAACTAGCCAGTATACCTTCTTCAGTATTGTGATTATTTCATTAATACGAGACGTTTGTTAAAGCTCTACCGATAATCCATCATACCACCTTGTGGTTTCCAGTTTAACCTATTGAGCTGTTTGCCATAATCATACCTATTCTCGGACTTCAGCATATAAACCGGGGTTCATTTTATTGAGCTTCTCACCCATTCTGACAAGGAATATGCCTTCTCTTTCTGAAAATGTACTTTATGTAGTAGTTTCTTTATTAATCATGCGATCCCGAAAGTTAGCACAGCAGATCACAAATGTCAAGGTCGACCGGGTAAAAGCTCATTATCAACTTACCTGAGAGAGGAACAATGACAAAAACTCTGGTGTTATTTTGATAGATGACTAAGTTAAAGGTGCGATTATTCCAACACACAATGAAGTACCCAAATGCGGTTGTGGGGTACGTTTAAAACCCATGGCGGATGGCTCACAGACAACGGATGCTATCGAGTGAACGAAAATAGCTCAACGTGTGAGAAATAACGGGGGAAAATCCACGATAGGAAATACTAGCCAAAAGCGTAGAACCAAACAAAAGTACACAGGGCATTTGAATGAAAAACCCACCGCGACTTAGACTAGAATTCCGGTTCGTAACAGCGGCGCAGTAACATACAAATTGGACGATAATAATTCTGCTTTGTTGAACGACTGGAGGCTATATTATAATATATTTTTTGAATCAGTGGTAGAAAATAAAAAGGTCTTTTAAATAATTTTTTGATGAGTAGACAAACAAGTACTGACATAAAGGGCCAAACGGACCTTTAGAGAGAAGAACTCTTACATACCTTTTGCTATCTAACTTAAAACACCACAAAAAGTTTGGAAAAACTGAACAGTTCTAGATACTCTTATTCGATTTTCGTGAGCAGAAAGCAGATCATAAACGGATACATTCTATTGACCATGTCCAAAACCGAGATTTGTTCATGAATTTCTGCAAATAAGTATTCGGCTATAAATAATTTATTTTTATTTGTCGGCGAATTACAGATCCTCTGACCACAAAAATGTATGGGCAAAATCTGGAAACACGTACAAGTTTTGGCGCAGGATGGAGTGGGGGGGTAAAATTTGAGATTTGTTTATCACTTGTTGATTATGGTGGCAGTCAAACGTGAATTATCCTGTACAATTCACGGCACTCATTAACCAAAGTATACTACTTTTTAAGATTTTGATAAGCGTAAGACAAAGAAAGATTATTTTTATGTGAACTTGTGACATTCGCCGAAGTTAGCAAGAGCGGTAGTTAGCTACTACGTATATTGGCGATGCTACTTCGAAAAAAGCAGCGGTGGCATACTCTCGAAAAACTTTATGGGATCATACGGCGGATTGATGAGTACTTTCATGGCATCTTTTCATTAGAGTCTAACAAATTAATTCGCTTTTGAAAGTTTATGACCACAATGAGATTTCAAACAGGTTACCTGATCAAATCTTTAGGCATTTTTATGAAGAACAATAGGAAGATTGACTTGTGTATTGGTTCCAGGCGGGGAGAGGGAAAGGCCTTATGCTGTTGTGGTTGCTCAGCCTGCCAATGATTCAATATTGTTGTACAGCTGTATGTAGCTTGTAGCTTCAGTAACGTCGACTTGTGTCACTTCCTTCATACTTGTATGAACCGTTGAAGTGATGAGCGCACGTGAGGTGAAACACACATGACGGTACTGATTATCGGCCTTCAGGTGCATGTTCTTAATCGGCAGTGGTTGGGCGTTCATAAGTAAAACAATCGATCATTTCAAGCATGCAACACCTGTTTGAAAATTGGCCGTTAACGATGGTCCTGCTAATGTACTGAAGACTAGCAAAACCGGTTGCAGATCATTTTTCCAATGTCCAGGTTAATATGCTTAACAGGCTGCTACACTCCTTGTTTAACACAATGATACTAAAACTCGAACAGAGGTTAAACGTCACCATTGTATTGAGGTCTAGTTAGGAAGTGAATGTCGAGCCTCTAACGTCCTATTTGTGATGTTCCCTGGAACGGGCTGATGGTACGTACAATCTAAAAATTCATCGCCTATTCCAATGCACAACACATCTCAAGTTCCAGAGAGTACAAGTGAAAATAGTTAACATCGATACGGATTTCTCTTTCTTCACCAATAGATTTGAAGCATGTGAACTTCATGAGAGTAGTGAGTATAGTGTTGTGCTGGACACTATGTATCTGTTTCATGACATTTCGTACACTATAAACCGGGGTAATCATAACAACGGGAGAATTTGGAAACCGCCTAGCAGCTATCCTCAGTTATGCTCATCATACTTTATAAGTACCGTTTTGCATATTTGAGTTGTACACGTAACACCACTAACGGCGCCATTGTATTTTTACTCATCTTCCGGTCACTGTAATATATAAATAATACGCGATGGGATGCTGCCAACATATTGCCTAGTATGGGAGTGGAAATAGGCATTGAACAGTTTGTAGGTGTTTGTTAACCATGCCTTATAACGGAAGCATTTTACAGCAGTCTTATTAACAATGCTGACATATTGATTACAGGAATGTACGCTCGCGATGAAGAGTGTATGCATATTTCATCCGATCGGTTGCATGAGAAAGTATGCGTAATTGTTTACAAAACAAACGTGTGCACATACAGAAAGACCAGTGTGACAAAGAAGATATAAGGTTAAAGAAGAGATCTCGACGTTGATCCAAAAGAGGTTGTCGAAACAAAGCGACTCAGTCAAATGTGTGATCGATAAAGGGGCTCAAATAGCACTAAGTGCTTACTACTTGAAAACCAGCCGTCATTAGTAAACTTTTTTTTTTATACCGAAGTGAATCAGAGACTTTTCAAATTGCTTAAATATTCAAATTAAATATGAAAATATAATACTCACCTGAGTATGAAAACATCTCAAAATCACGATCCAAACTTGTGACGGAAAATCTCCATCTTTTGATTACGGGCTTCAAAAAACAATTTAGCTCACCTGCTTTAGATAACTAAGCTAAAATGTGGTACACATTTCACAGGTTGTAGTAAAACAAATTTGTCAGAAATATCGTTCAGTGCAATAGCTATTGTCTCTATATGAAAATCCGTTGTGAGAGTTCAATATTTAACATCGAAAGGTTGACAGACTAAGAAACCCGGTGCAAACTTTGTCACAGACAAACCTTCAAAAAGCCAGTTCAGATTGCAGCCATCAATAACTAGAGCTTGAGATGATGCTTGCGGGAAATAGAACGGACAGTCGGTATGTCGATTTCATATGAGTTCTCATGTGATTTTTGACTCCAATTGCACAAGATATACCCCGTCCATAGTGTGCTCTATAAAGTAGGACACCTGATGTCAAACACATGCTCGGTTACCAGCAGTTTCTAGCCTTAATTTACAAGATATATTGAACAGATGTGTACTATGTTTGTGTTTTGCAACCTGATGTTTTCTTATTCTCACTAGCCTTAATTATTGTAAATTGATGTATTCGCGTGTATCGCCCTGTTTACATAAGCTATCTTGTAAAAAATGTTGCCGAATAATGACCGGCTATCTCACGGTTCAACCTATAGACATATTGTATCATCTAGTTGTGTCAACACGGATTCTTTGGTCAACAACATTTCCGTGGTTGTCGATACATAAACATATGCAACCCAAAAGATTGGTAGCTTTACACACCTTTCTGTTAGTAAGATTCAAGAGCACAACGCTTTGCTGCAAGCTAGGATGGAGGTTGCACGAAGGGCGGGTTGCTTAAAGCTTAGGCATAAGCATGATCTGTAACCCATCGATTTTCGGAGGTGTGATAATTGTACAATCACAGTCAGTGAACTATTGTTGAAAATCGATCACGCATGAGAATCTTCAGGCTCTCTTTCAGGTCACTTTTAATCACAGCCTCTTTAAATTGTGACCTTGGACTCGATTTGGTGCACATGATTTCGTCCTGCTATTCAAAACGGTCAGCATGTTCTGCTACGAAAAAGGTATTCCACTTCAACAGGTACTTGAGAAAATGTAGCAGAAGGGACAGAAATGATGCGTCGTTGTTTAGTGCAACGTATTGGAGAAACAGCACGACAAACTGGAAAGAAGATTCTTCTACTTAATTCTTGTAGGCTGGAGAAAAAAGTGAACATACAAAGATAAGTTGCTGGAAATTTAACAAGAGTCTTGGTTAATTGACGTAAATAATGTGCTCCAACTTTACGATGCCAGTAGATTTACATTGCATAGCAGAAAATATACACATTACTAATACACACAACAGATAGAACGCTGGGAGTTTCTGCCTCTATCTTTAAACGGCCTCAATGGTTCACAATGTTGATCGTATAGTATAAAATCCGATATCCGAATTTCTGTTGTGTGTAGTGAAGATCAGTCGGCTGATCAATAAAACTGTCACTTCGCAAAAAAGTGGTCTGCTGGACTGAGCGACCTGTCAAAGAAATGGATCCGTATTTGAAAGGAACATTCTGACAGATTTCCCTACGAGTCTGTCAGACTGCACATAATACCAAGGCTTCATTGACAAGAAACGGACATGTTAAGAGTATTTATTAACTACATTATAAAAATAGCACCTGTCTAGATGGCGTGTGTTAGCGTCACACTGTTTAGTTACCCGTGCGACATTTTGTCGTATTTTTAATTAATTTATTGATTTGCCACCGGGGTACCGTTACAAAGAGTTAGCAAATAGCTGAGATTCCGAAAGTTAGCCAGGATTTGCATCATTGCGTACCGATAGTAAAATCGCCGATCAAGTTTTTAAAGTGATTAAAATGTCACGACCACATCGGCCATGGAAGGAAGCGATCACGGAAGTTCAACTTGTTTTATTCGATTCATCATCATCACAGACAGCAATATATCAGTGGTTCACAATGATGCTTAATTGCCACAATCTTAGATGATAAAACCTTGTGTTATTCTCTCGCAAAAGCCACCTTTTCATCCAAGTCGTCCAGAAACAATGAAATTCGATGATATTACACCAAAGCTTTCTGATAATCCTTTAGTTACCTATTCTTAGTTATGCAACTCGATGGTTTTACGGACATGGATTGTTTGTCAACTTGAATGGACGGATATAAAATTACCTTAACGAACACTGGTTACCCTGCCATTCAAATTTCTCATCTTCCAGCACGAGGTTATAGAGTGAGCCTGGAAGTCGTAGTCGAAGTAAACAAAATACACGTGATTACTTCACACACAGCACATAGCTTTCCGATTTAACAATCCTAACTTATGAATCAAAGTCAAAAGTGGAATGCATTCGGGTCGCTTGAATTACATATCTCTGTTATTCGAACGTCCCCACAGTGTGTATAGGGCTGAAATCTAGCCCATCTGGTATAATTTTACTTCGAGGGCAAACGCATTTCTATCTAACGAACAACTGGTTCTCTGTACCAGATGTTTTAAAAAATATACACGTCAACTTGTCCTTATGTTATCCTCATGTTCTGGAAACGATTACCACACACTTGTGATTCCATTCAATGTCACTTAGCTCAACAACTGTATATTTGATGTGCTACGTAGCAGCAGCTCCTTAGAATAAATTCAGCGTCGGTATGACTAACGATCACCTGTTAAAGGATAAATAGAGAACCAAACTACCCCCTTACTTGACTGAACGCTCATAACGTGAGTGGTTCAGAATGTGACTATCGCATATCGACACTGTGGCGCGTATACTGAGTCATCTGATCACTAGCTATTGAAGTTATCATGGCAATGGGATTGCACGACAGGTACACCAGAAATAAATATATATGTGCAATGCTCTATTCGCGATTATACAACGCTCAGCTACTTCCTACAATTTAGTTTGTTTACAAGGATAACCAGCCATATGTGGAAACACGTTTGAATATTCAACCTTACCATGACAACAAATAACCGAAATTCAAATACAAACAGCAAATCACAAGACGAACAGAAAGCTATGTTTATAGGCGTTTTCAATGTCCATGCATTAGGCAGCTAATTTGCTGTCCGTATGATGGGTTTTGCCATCTCCGCCAAAATAATTGCTTGAAACATTGGCAGTACTATCCCAACAAATTATTTTATTCATTCTGAGGATTTGCACAGTTTTATTTTACAATGTATGGGAGTGAATTTAGAGACCGGTCTCAACGGACATTAACACATCTAAACAATAGATCAAAACGAGTAACTTGATGACGCTTTTTGGAATTAATTCATACAAGTAGTGATAAGGAGGTGTCAAACGCGGTCAAGTTGGCGCAGTAAAATCCAACGATAGCTTTCGAATTTGACATGTTCGTACGCAGAGGAAAGCGAGAATAAGGTTGAAATTCGTTAGATCATGCAATTCCATGATCTATTCAAACGGGTGGACCGCATTCCAAGCTCCGTTCGGTGTGATACACTATCTAAATATGGACTAGGTGGCCGAGCCGAATTGTGAGCCCGGCAACGTAGACTAGAACCGCAAATATGCCCGGACTACTGACAGTGTGAGAAAGCACAGACAAACAAACCTGTTAACCAAATCTGGTTCGCAAAAGGGGCCTGCACACCATCGTAACATGACTAGGTTCGTCAGCACAAGATTGAATACCGTCTGCCTGATATCACAGCCACATCGGTCTCGTGTTCTAGTTATTACGGTCCACTATCTATAACAAATAGTTGTTGACAGGTACCTTTGAGACTGCCATTTAACAAGACATTTTCACGATGCACACGTCAATCGTGAGGTAATATCTGTATAGAATTTGAAGGGGCCAACATACGATCAGAACCGAACTTGCGGACTTCTGGAGACTACTAATCAACACTGTTCCGAGAGATTTCAAAATTTTGTCGTCGTTTTTTACGACTGTGATCGAAACCACCGGTGGATCTAGGGTGGTGTCGCGCAAATGAAATGTTCGTTCTCGACCAAGTTTTGCCTCGGAGCATGTCCTCACTGACAAGTTCATGCATTATTTTGCATCGATTTTCGTGTGGTGAGAAACAAAAGATGAACTGAAACACAAAAGTTTATGTTGTTAAATAGAAAATGTTGCATCGTGGTCAGTGAAAGACGGATTGTTTTCGACTAACGGGAGACACCAATCAAAAACTGCTTAATACGGTGCGTTGATTATTGTGTAAGTGACCGAAGAGCGGACGTACACATAGTGTTCATCTATCAGTGAGCAGAGATCACCCAAGCGGCTGGTGTAAACAATGGGACTGTTGTCGAAAAACATAGTCAGGCTAATTGTCACGTCCATCCTCCCTCGGTGGATTGCAGTTAACGCACGCTCACTCATAACGGTGATAAAAAACAGGCACAAAAAGTGAATGTGCGAAGCGAGAACAGTTCGTTCATTTTGTCAGCCTTGTCCCAGCAAATTCATAATAAATGGTGCTTTTTACAAGTACATGGTAAACAAAGCTCATCAACGACGTATGATCCTGAGACGTTTCGACTATGAAGTTCCACGACAAAACCACTTGCATTATTGAAAATCCACGAATGTAGTGCATCCACTAATCCTCTGTAATGATAGAACAGCACAACCAAAAAGAATGACGCTTGACACAGAACCTTTCTATAGGTAAAGGAAAGATATTGCCGAATGGGTCTTATCCAAAGCTTGTAAAGTCATAACGAATGAAAAAAGTCATAACGCACTAGGCACCAAACAGGTTTCACCTCAAAACGCATAGGACGAAATAGTCAACTCAGGTAGACAGATAAATCCATAAAAGCCATATAAGTTAATTAACCCTTGCTGAAAGTTGTAATCCAATGTTCCCGAGTAACACTTAATTGTATAAAGCAGGAAATCACTACTGAGGATTCTGCAACAATCTGTATTGAATAAGCCAAGTAGTGGTCGATCTAGTCTTCTATAGTTTTGGCACTAACCCACAGGAACAGAACCCGGCTGTGTCCGTTTTGATTACCACGATTCAGACCTTCCATTGGTTGGAATGATCCGTTTCGCTAGGACGATGATTTAAAGAATCCTTCAATGGTTCTACATGTTCTTGAGCATACTGAATCGGCATCACCGCAGTGTAATCAGAACTCGGAAATATGTCTTTAACATGCTTGACTAATTTCACGAAAACCATCACCTATGCGAAGTTTTGCACTGTCAGTGACGAAGACACCAATAAACATGGCAACAGCCTTACTTCAGCTGTTTTCAAGAGGGGCCGACTAGAGAATCAGTGGGAATGTGACAGTTGCAAATAGTTTAGTGCTGTTCAATTGGTATCAACCGAAACCTCGCACCAATCATCAGTGTATAAGTGAAACAGAAAGATGAACGTTGGTGATGATTACCACAAGGCACTGAAATGATGCGGAATTTGCTTCTGTTTTGATGCAGTAGATACGGTCCTTTGTCAATTCAGACAGGTTTTGTCTTCTGCACGAGAAGTCGTGTTTAACATAGGTTAGCATAGCTTTCTCTACTTGACAAAATGCCTCAAGTGGATCAGTTTGGCGTGAATAAGTGCTTTTGGTAATATCTACATGGATATTCATGTTCGACGAATCCAGAATTTCTAGTTAGGGTGCCTTCACGATTAACTGTCAGCGAGTATTAATTGGCAGGCACGCTATCAAATCAAACAAACGCTGTAAACAAAGGTATCTGTTGATTGAGAAACTGTAAATGAGAAAATAATTCGACTGGTTTATATTCATCAGGCCAGAGAACACTGTATCTCAGTGTAGCATTGACTGGAAAATTGCTTGCTACTATAACGGTGCCTAGGACATAATACATCCTGTGAGATGCGACATCAAGACAGCTACTCAAAGTAATTACTCATATGAGAAGTTATCATTGCATCACGTCAAAAACAGATGTCTGTTGAGTAAGGATCCTACCAGTGTACAAGTCAGTCTGAGGTCGGCGAAACCGCCCACTTGTAGAGTCCGTGATGTGATGATAAAAATAACTTGCGCGCTTATTTTTTTTTAACCCAAAACGTCTTACTACATATCTGGTTTTTGGTACATTGATAACAGACAAACTTAATGAGCAACCTACTAACAGAACTTGTGCAGTTGGTTTGAAGGCGGCGTTACTCTAATGTACGGACGGTTGACCGAAGTGATAAGCAAACAGCCACGGCGTGAACCCAGTTTCAAGGACCACGAATAATGTGGATATGTCAGTCTTGGCAACTAGTCGATTCGGATCACCTGTGAATACACGTTGCTGACTTTATTTAAGACGTCAACAAAACTGATCAGCTGAACAGAAGTGGTAGACACAACTTGCTTTGTTCGGGATTTCAGAAGCACTTAAACCGACGGCTGGAAATGTCAACAAGCAGATCAGTCTACCACAATCGATGCAATGTTTGTATGGTTACAGTTCCTTCTAAGTGATCATTTCCTTTCCAGACTTGTTTCTTTTGTTTGTAGAGCTTGTTTCCAAGATTATTCCTGATCGCCGTCGCGGTGAATGACGACTCGTGAAGCATTGTGACTTGACAAGCCTTGTGAGAGCTTATACATGCAGAGCTGTCCACTGACTATATAACTAGATGATTTGAAATTATACCGGAATGGATTAATTGTGTAAAAGAGTGGCCAAACGAAAACCGAGACCTATCGGTTACGGAACACCTTCAGGAAACAGGTCTTCAAATCGACTCGACTGGTTGCTCCACTGGATGAGTATGTAATGTGAGCCCCAAACGTCGGACAATTAATTAGGCCGTATTAGGCAAACAGCGGTAACCAACTTTCAGTGAACCAAGCAAACTGACACATAAAATCAAGCTTCGTAAATTTCCATAACATTTTGTTACCAAGTTCACTACGATTTTTTATTAAACAGATAAAAATGACAAAGCGAAACAGTGACCTTCTATACCGCCGGCCGTATAGCCGTCCCGAAGTATAACATAAACGGGGACTATTGTACAATCAAATATGAACATTACCAAAAATCGTACGAACTGCACACAACATATGCGTGATCGCAGCTTCCACATAGACAGAGAGTTCTTCAGTCGGATCAGACGTCGTTTTTTTTTAAAGCTCACCAGTAGTGCGTACTCTCGCCTCAACCTAAAGCCAAAATCCGGTCCACGTTCTTATGAAGAAAACGTGTTGACCACCGTGCCCTTAACCCTATATTATACGTCACTGAATTAGTCCCATGCTTAGCCACATTCGTTTGGAGGTAGTACTTAGTTTGTTCGATGAAAACTCTAAACCAATCATCAGCAGCAGAAAAAACACTACCCAATCACCTAGATGAAATCAGACATTTCGAGACGTCCTGATCATAAGATTCTTGATTACAGTTAACAGGACAAGATAATTACCATCACCTACTGAGATGATACGACAGTCTAGAAATTGCTCAATGATGGATGTGTTTGAGCATCCAAACACGATGCTAATTTGGCCACGTTTAATGTGAAGTAGATGATGTAGTGGTTAACACAATTGCATCATGGAAACGTGAATCATCCTTGGCATGTCAAACATATGATCTCTAACTAGTGTATTTCTTTTCGAAAAGAGTACGCCGAAAAAATTAACATGAACGTGGGCGCTGTGACCAAACGCGAGTGTAAAACAACGTAAATCAATCAAAATCGCAGAATACTCCAAACCAGATGAACATAACAAACGGACAAACAAGTGACTTTATTTAGAAAGCATTTTCGCATACAATATTGCACGCCAGTGACGTGGAGGGAAGGGTTGCAAATAGGTGTTCGTATGAACTGGCGCACTGTACTAGATAAAACGCAGAAGAGTAAAATATTTTTTTACAAGTAAATAATCTAGAACTCCGGATTTGAATGGTTTGAAAGTGAAATTAACTATAACAGGATTTAACTGATGAGTTGAAGCTCATCTATAAGAACAAAGAACTCTAGACAAATTGCAAAATCTGAGCTAAAAGTTTATTGTGTGTGGCTAAAATACAAGAAAATAAATGTCAGCGCTGTTGTTCATCACAGCTAAGAGATTGCGGAGAATGAGGAAATGCGAAAAACGCATCTCGTATGAACTATCACATAAAGTTGTTTGTATGAAATATACCGACTTAGTGGCCCAATATTTTTCAAAGTGTAAAGATGATAATCTTTTCTGTGGTGTAATAATATACGGTTGGTTTGCACTAAAGGAACACCGCCACATCAGTAACGAATTGTGGACAGCCGACATTAGGATTTCACATACAACGGATAGGCAACCTAGAAGCGTACGATTTCGACTGAACAATTGAGAAGGATCTGTTAAGCTCTACCGTACAATTTTGATGGGTAAGCTAAATCAATAGGATAGAGAGTGAGGTGTTTGAGCAATGTAAAGTCAGATGGAATAGAGAAGAAAATGGGTGGGTCGCAAGTAGATTCCTTAATGCCGGGTGAAGATTGTGGTAAGGCATCAATAACAACAAAATACTGAGCAATACAGACAGGAGATGGGGACACAAAAGCGAATTTAAGCCCCACTATTATTCGCTCGCTTTAATCAGGCACGGAATTGTTTCAAGACCTCCTGGTAAACTTTTTCGACCAGTAGTGCATAAATGTTGCGACTTGTAGCTGTAGTTGAGCATACATCACATATGCTAATCATTTAATCACATGTTCAGAAGCCTTCAATGTGACAATAATTTTCTAACCCAGCTAAAACGATATAAATGAACCAGAGTAAAAAGAAGAACAATCCCGATGAATATTTGTACAATCGAGGGCCACCAAGTTCACCTCCCACACTTGGTCGACGTCGTAGGAGAATGATGGCAATAGTGACCAAAGCGAAGATGCAGAAGACGGTGACGGAAAATCCTAAGGAACCTGGCTTCACCAGAAATTGTGTACCTTTCACCGCATGATAGATGGCTGCCATTGACCACGCGACTCCGATACCCAGAAACACGTTAACTGCGTTGCTACCTGTGACATTCCCAATTGAGGAGTCCGCATCCGCATCCCCGACCGCTGCGACTTTGCTGGCGAAGGTGTCTGAGTGAAGAAGGTTACGAAAGATAGTTCAGCAACGTACTCGCAAACATATTCGAATGACACAAATATGGGGTAGAACAAAAAAGAAAGAGTATGTGATTTAGTGCCAATTGTTTGCCAAAAAGGATATATAGGTAACTGATTAAATGTTAACAGAATGCCAACTTGCACCAGACCAAGCAAAACATTTGATTTTGGCAAGGAAAAAGAGGACTAGATTGAAGAGCTAAACCTCGGGTCCTAAATTAAAAACGCCATATAACGCGAGTCTATTCATCCAGTAGAAAACTGGCAGTATTACATTTTTGGGGGATCGAAGTTGCAACGTTAAGGTTTCAAATATGCTCATGAAGGCAGTCATAATAAACACATACATGTGAACATTTATCTTCAATGACGCCTTCAGGTCAGTACAGTTATGTAAAGGAGCGACAGAGTTAGACTAATATTTCAGCACAGCATACTACATAGAAATTTGGTTAATGGTCAATCAGTTGACAATAACTTGGATTTTCAGAATTGGAACTTTTATTCAGGAAATAAAATAATAATCTTATATGTGTAATGTGGCTGAAAGACCAATTTGGCTAACTTTAGATCTAAGGTGTTAGCAAAACATACCGCACCCCTTTGGAATCAACGTGTTTTGCCGGGAAATATACAGTACTACATTTTAAAAAAATGAGCGTACATTTGTTGCGCTTTTGGGAAGTTTTTGTGGTTAGTAGTCCTAGCCTTCTTTCCGGGCAAGAATAAGAAAATGTTTGGTTTCGAAATCAATACTAATGACAATATATCAGTCTGACTAACAATCTAAAAGCTAGCGGCGTGATGAGAGATAAGATTAGCGGGTGTGGTAAGCTGTTGAAATGAGGGGGACGAAATATTTACTTAAAACATTTCTGAGCATCTGACCACAACAAGATGACCAAATTGGGGAATACGAAAGCATAAGGATGATAACTATAAAAGTTAGAGAAATAGAAGACTAAGTAGATCGAATGACTGAGATAGCAGAGGACAACTGGAAACACAATCGTCAGTAATTCAACAAGATATATGGCTGCTAGAACTTCACTAACACAGGTTAGGCATAATCAACGGACACAGATCCAAATTAGGTAACCGATTTTTGCTCTTACCCAAAGCAATATTATCAAAAACTTTGTTCGGAGCCGGTGACAAGGTGAATTCTGTGAGATTTATGGTGGTATACCATTAGGTGTATTAGTGGGTTGAGCCTTTCATTATTGAAGTATGATCGCAAGTAACATATATGGAAATAACGAAGTGAGTAAACCGGAAACCAACCTAAAGATGCAGTCTAAAACAGGAACTACCCAATTAACCCCGAACAAAATCTCCACATAAGCAAGCCATCTTGACCAAAGTCATCTTGAGAAATCACAGCATTGAAACCTATTTTGAGGTGCACCAGCGATTACAAAATCAAGTAATCGTTGAGTAGGTTTGCAACCAGTGTAACGGTGGAATGCTTTTGAGAGTAATCCTCTGTGATGTGAGCTCGTGACATGAGATACAAAATTTCTAAGTATGTTTACGTAAGTCCATGTTTGTACGGTGATTCGTACGATGATGAAAACAACCGACAGAAGAGTGAATGCATGGAATCCATAATAAAGAAAACTGACTGTCACTAAACGTAGCGTAGATTTGTAAGCAGTAACAATAAGACAGTGTCCAGAACGGTCCACGCGTCGACGTAAGGATCATAACAGTTTTATTGGATTCCACTGTTTTCCTCAGTCACCGCAATTCTTATGACGGAATATCCCGGGAGGAATTTTTCATAGGGGGATATGTTCGGGGTGGATCGGTTACGATGAACTGTTGCGGAATCGTCGAGAACAACAGTGAACCAGTATGCATCTGGAACGTAATCTTGAGAGTCAGTGAATGATAGCTGGCTGTTCTGGCTGGCAATGTCGATTGTCAGCCTTATACATTGAAGTTCTTCCAAAAGATGCTCTATTGGCAGAGTGAAATAAGTGGACTTATGTTTCAAGATGACAAACGGAATACACAACGACAGATAGACAACGGTTAAACTGCGCGTTAGCGGTAAAATGCACTGAGTAACAGGGTAACCAGGTTGCATTTAGCATCCCTGAAATGCCATTCTCCACATATTGACCGCTGAACATGACGTTAATAAGTGAAGACATATTTTCACAGCATCGCAAACTGATTGTCCATACAGCAAACGATTACTTCGTTTGACAACTGTTCAGAAACACTATTCCCAAATAGGTCATACCGATAACTTCATGACAGGATATTTCAAAACTGTCAGGAGCTCAAGTACGTCACGAAAACTTTGTTTCCCAAAGAACTGACTGCATGCACTAAACACAAACAATTTTATCCATATGTGACCAAAATATACGATGGAATCTCTGTTCGACCGAATGGAATAACTATAGGACCAAAGCAGATGATCTATTTGCATCAAGAACAAATGACAGAAAACAGGATGATTTCTCGGTTTGTGTTCGATACCACTGAAAGATCAATTTATCCGAAGGCTTAGGTACAATTTTAAGAACTTTACAGTTGCCCACAAACCGGCCGGCTTATTCCAAATAGGTCAATCCGTCACAGAAAATGTGGGTTAGCCCAAGCATAGCATTACCCGTGGACATAACATCTGTAAACAACCCAAGCTGTCATGGCAACTTGAATAAGACACAACAACAATGATAACAAAAATACCCGATTGAGAATAAAAACAAAATCCTAAAGTATTCATCATTGGGTTAATACGTGTCGTGCACAAGCGTTCCCCAGAAAGAGGACAGAGACCACAACCTTCTACCTACAGTCCTCCACAACTCTGGGAATGTTAAGAAAGTCAGCATAGCCCAGTTTTGACATTACTTATGAATTCCCCCCTATGAAAAAAAAGAAAAGTATCCGATATCCAGTGCATTGAGTAACTGAACCCCTCAATCGATAAGATTAAACGTTGGAAACAATTGTGTTATGAGAAAACTTTACGGATATGATAGCTTGTTTATACCAAATAATTTTATTAGTCTTTTCAAAATAATTTACTATTCCCTCACGGACGCAGACTCCGGAAAAGGAGACAGCTGTGAAGTGCCTTGGTCGGTTTGCTTCCGATAAGAAATTGGACAGAAGCAAGAACACAATAAACTGCGACGGGTCTCATTTGTATACAGGAGACTTCGGAAAACGTCCGACGACAAAACCGATAAGTCACAAGTATAAGACCAATCGTGAAGTGTGAATCAGTCACCATTCACGTGAAACTGATGTCGAACAATGCTTAATCTGAAGAATGAATTCAATTCAAACACTTCTATCATCCGTGACCAGCGTGAAAACAAAAAAAAAACAACGGCTCGTACAGGAAATATTGGGTGCACAGATCGATTCGTTCACAACTTAATCGACAACAAGCAGATTAGTGCCTAGCTGGTTTTAGCACATAGAACAAGTTGTCTACGGCAATGCAATGCTCGTTTATCTTGTTTTCATGTTAGTCACACGTTCGCGACTGGAGAGAATGCAAGAAAAGAATTCATAGCGTAGTTAAATAGGTGCTCGACACGCTTGTATCGGTCAAGTAGGTGCAACGTGAATACACGTGATTCAAATTCAAACTGGTTCTAACATCAGGATTTTACGACAGGCTTGTAATAAAAAACACAATTACTGAAGTCAAAATTAAGGTCCATAAACAAACAATTTGCAACATCATGTTTTGCTTCATATACTCCGGTGATTCGAATGGCAAACTTAACCACATTTTAGTGATTACGAATGAGTAGTGTGGGGTTTTGGGTTGTTAGTCGCACTTTTCACACTCAAACAGAATTTCGGTTAACCAGAAGTACACTATCCCCAAGATTATAAAGGATTAGATCTTATCAATAAATAACACGGGTTCAATAACGATACAACCAAGTAGCATTTTACAATTTGCTACAAATATAACACATGTAAACCAATTGTCTCAAGTAAACTATGAACGTTCCAAAGAAAAACGACATGTTGAGAGATGTTAACAGTTCACTTACTATTTTTAGTCGCAAACGTAAAACATTAGTTTATCCAAAGTATACAGGTTACACAAGTGTACTAAACCGTTAAACTAAAAATGGAAAATCTTACGTAATTTAGGCACACTTGTAGGTCGTGCATTAGTTTAATCAGGACTAGTTTCCAAAAAGTAGGAAGTACGAAATCAATTTATGGTTGTTCTGAATAGAGCAAGTTCACTGAGAAGATGTGAGTTTACAGTTGTGACTCCATCATTCTCTACTGCTGTTGATTTTGCACACTCTGAGGATCTCTGTTTATTATTGTCTCGTGGTGCACCTACAGTTGCCTTTTAACTCTTGCTTTCACCGTGCTCCAGACATTCTCAATTGGATTTAACATGGGCGAATAGGTAGCCAGTGATAACAGTTGTCCTTCATTATATAACTCCTCAGCAAACACACTTTCTAGATCAGTGTGACACGGTGCGTTGTCGCTTATCAGTACAATACCTGGCATAGGTGTACTGAGCTTCATATGATCTAGCAGGGTTGGTAGACAGCCCTTGAAATCGCTGCTGCTGTAGGCTACTCGCCTCGCCATACAGCTTAACATCGAGCTTGATGTCATAGCTCCAATCGAATGAAGATTACGGCCTAGGCTATTTGTTACAAAGACGCATGTCCTCGTTCCTTTTAATGAATATCCCACTGACCTCGTACAAAACAGACTGAAGTTTGTTTCATTTATCCGGCAACTAGTCCTTGAATTTGCATAACACTCCATTAGTCGATATGCAAACAGTCGCCGTAACTCTGAATTGTCATCTGAATTCACTCCAACGTGTATTCGACACAGTTTCTCAAGAGTTATGCACCCACTATCCAAGTATCGACTAATCGTTATGGTCGATAACTCCTTCTCAAACTCAGCCTTGACATCCAATTTCAAAAACTGCAGTGTAACCGTTGGGTCTACGGAAATTCACTCCAACAACATATCGATATAAGATTCTGTCAGAATCTTGTTTCCATGTCCTTTGTGAGGTTGAGCTTCATAATTGATGCAATCCACACGAAATCATTTGTAAACGGTATTACACTTTGTCAAGGCAAGTTCTCAATCAAATGACTACACGATAATTAATTGAATCATGCAGCTTTTGTTAACTGATTACCAGTTAATCAAGTCCAGACGATGTGTTTTGTGTAGGCGTTTGTTTTTGAGATCAACTGTGGTATTGATGGGGATAGTTGGCCTGATATAACTCTTGCAGCTTCCAGCGGGTTCATTCCGTATCGCTTTGTGATGTTTAGTCAAGTATGTGGTTAAGCCTATCCAATCGGACGAGGGGTTGGTACCATCGTTGCGGTTAACACAGGTAGGGTGTGTGTTGATCGGTGTAAGATTTGAAACCTTGATATATGATCCGGACATCATCATAATCGACTTTATGATCTTCAGTTAACCCATGTAATACGATGGCCACTTTCTGTTTTTTTTTAATTAAAGAAGTAATGCGTCAGTTCGCGGAAAACGTGTACGTCTTTTATGAGCCTTCAACTGTCTGGACGTCTGGTCAATGTATTCAGCATGGTACTACATGCAGTTTATTTTACAAACGTAATTGGTGCGATCGTGCGATTGGATCGAATCTTTCGCCTTCATATGATGATGTTGTGAGGTGTTGTCAAGGTGAAAGAATGTACTCATTTCATAGTTCGTTAGGACCTTCCTGAATGCTTCGAACGCACCCACTTGATAGAATATTTTAACGGAAGCGATCCATGTATTTTTATCTGGTTTAATTGTATCATGGATGTGGTTATACGATTATCGAAGAACATTTTCGAAAACTTGTAACATTGTAGCTAGAAAAACAAATTCCTGTTCTATAGTTGGCATTGTTGCTACTGCTTTTTTCGTCCTGTTGGTTGATGGTGAGACAATTGCTCATTTGAAACACTGCAGATGTACCGAATTAGATGTCCGATAACTATAAGAGTTAGTTGGTATTCGGTGGATGATAATATCGAACATCTGTTGTTCATTAAATGCCGGCTGACAATCTAGGAAGTTTGCAGTTTTGTGCTCATTCTCCAATTCCATTGTTAATTTGATATTGCTGTATTGCTCGTTTAGAAATAGAAGGAAAGTTTCTTTGTGACCAGATAATACTACCACAACTGTCATCTAAGAGGGGGAGTCAAAAAGTGATGCCAATGTTTTTAATTCTGGTGGAGTGTTTCATAAAATTACCCGAATTTTTCCCACTTATAAATGATTATATCATTTACATTATGTAATAGTTTGTTTCTTACTTTTCATGTTTTTAGACTCACAAGGAAAATTCAAAATGGCTGCCCCCATAAAGTTGCGTCAAAAACAAAGAGCAGTGGCTGAATTCCATGTTGCTGAGGGGGAAACCCCCATGAACATTCACAGACGATTAAAAAATGTGTTTGAAGACAATACTGTAGATTATAGCAATGTATGCAGGTGGGTTCGTCGATTGAAGGACGAAAAGGTGGGAACTATGAGCGTAGCCGATAAACCCCGTTCTGACCGTCCATCCGCGTTTGTCAATCCTACCACTAAAGCAAAAGCAGATGCTCTGATCAGAGAAGACAGGCGCCTTCAGATTATCACCTCTTCGGCCCCGTGGAAGAGGGTTTGAGAGGCAAACATTATTCCAGTGACGAGGAAGTGAAAACCACAGTGAAGAAGTGGCTCAAAGAACAGACAACAAAATCTTACGATGCAGGAATACATGTGCACATTCAAAGGTGGAACGTTGCTATTGAGCGTAACGGTGACTATGTTGAGAAGTAGGGATGTGATCCACAGAGGATCAGCTTTACTTTGATGTATAACACATGTTCCTGTGTTGATAATTACACCTGTCCGAAATAAAATGGCATTACTTTTTGACTCCCCCTCGTACATATCTTGGCTATATCTGTGGAAGGGTGGGAAAATTAGAGAAAGGTTGTTTCGATGTGATGTAGGAAAAGGTTGATAACTATCAATGAGACGGGTAAACTCATAGCCAGACTGTGTGCTCGACAATATAAGACGTCCTTGAACGTGAAATGAGTTGCATTCAAGTTCAACTTAACGTTGGCAATAACTTCGGAAGGAGTTAAAGTTGTTTTGCCCCCTAGACTTTCATCACTGTTTAACATAGAGAAGAAAAATACAAAGCTATCATGTATAGGAAAACTGGTGTATAATGAGGTAGCATCAAAACTAACGGTCATCTCTTCTTCTTCCAATGCTACGCAACACGAACTGTCTACAAACACAAAGGAATCGTCAACATGACACCATCAGGTTTTGAAGAGCCTCAGGATTGTGTTGAAATATTTGGCTACTGTGTAAGTTAATGTACCCATCAGACCTATCGTGAACTAGACTACCAGTGTAACTCAAAAACAAATTGGCGTGTTTTAAACAACTACACATTAACAACAGCATTTGTTATGGTTCCGCAAGTCATTAATGGAAAAATTTTGAAGTAATATTTCAATCTCATTAGATCATATATGACCAGAAGAAAAAAAACTACCTGAATGAACTTAATCGGGAAGGACTTGAAGTTCAGCACACATATTCAGCTAAACTTCCCTAACGAGCCGAGGGAATTGAAATACAGTAGCGGTTTCCTATTATACCCTGAAGTGGTGCATTGGATGTGTTGAGAGGACGGGCTTACACCGAGTTTTCCAAATTCTGAAGTTTATCCATTGGCCGAAAGTCAAGCCGTAACATCACAAGTCTCAGCGTTTCTGGATTCTGGTTGTTCAACCAAAAGATTATTGGACTGACAACTTCTGGGCATTTTGGACTGACACAATGATAAAACAACCATTTACTAAGCAAAACCAAAAAACTACCTTTAACTCCCCATAAGGGTGGACCGACGAAATTTAAATGAAGTAGCCAGGAAAGGTGCAAGACATTTTACAAACTTTCACAAACCAATGAGGTGTTTTAGGTCCTCCAAAATTTTACAAAATCGTGAAAGTCACCATTCCTCTTTTTCACACTGTCTCACCTCGTGAGAGCCCCTGACCAATGGATGCTCGACATTTTCTAAAAGTTCAATGACATACCAACCGGAGTGGCGTTGTGTCTTGGTAAACGCTAAAGTTTGTAAACGCATAAACAGAGCATTTCGATAAAAATGAAGTAGCAAAAAGATGTGTTCTAGAACGATGGCGAAGAGTGAATAGAATATGCGGACACTCTCGTTTCATGTCGGTAAGTTAAATCACAGTGAATTAAGCAAACACTGTGGATCACGTTCACAAGAGGCAAAAAGTGTGTTCAAAGTTTTGTGATGAACAGTTTAAATCAACCTAATTCCTCAGAGTTGAAAAAATATTACCCAGGTGTGTCAACGAAACTGGAGCTGTGGACTTCACCGAGAAGTCTTGATCACAGGCTATAGTAACTATGTCCTCTGTCTCCAAATGATCAAGTACCGTGAACATTATTGGTAATAAAGTTGTACAAGAACAGGATCGCGAGAACACGAAGAGGAGTTCAAATTCCGGTCGTGTAAAAGAAATTTATTACAGACACATTCTAACAAAGTGAAACTCAAGTGTAGAGACTTTTCCAAAAGAACATAAATGGAAAACGTATTTGAATGAAAAGGTACCGATGTCTGAGTAACGTTCAGTGTAAACAGACAAAATTTCCAACTACTCGGCGATAATAATCAAAACAATTAGAAACGCACTAGGGAATATCAGGATAGGAATTTCATGCAACCAATTCTGGGGAGCCACATCAATTGATTTGTGGGTAAGAAGTACGTCATATTGTGCTTAATTCATTTGCGAGTATACCTACCTGGAAGACTGGTGCCCAACGCAACAAATGTGATCGCAGTCACTGCGTCAGTCAGACCGACACAGCAGCCAAACGACGAAGCCATATCTCCAATAACCGCAGTCAGTATGCCAATTACAACGATGCAAACAGTGAAGCACCACCAGCCACCTCCGTAATCTGAGAAAGGAGAATGTGGAGTGGGATCGAATCATCAATTGATAACAAAGACTACTTGTATATACATAGTTTTCAGGCGAAGAGGTGTACAAAAAGTAGACGGTATCCAAACCACTTTCCGTCAAAACCAAATTCAGTAGTGCATCAAAAAGATTAGCTCTGGTTCGGATGGGCGAACCAATTGAAAACCTTGGTGTGGACGGATCTTTGGATCGATGATCAAGGTTTTTTAATCCTGAGTGCCCGGAAGCCAACATACACTGCACTCGAATGGCAACCGGGCTGCGGTTAGTAGGTCACGTTGAAATGTAACCATGTAATCACGTTTGAGGCGTTAAGTGGATCATGTATGCGTTTGCAATAGTGACTCGCTGAAGCTCCAGTGGCATATGTCGCCTTACCTAGTTTGTGGACGACTGGAGATGTAGTCTGAATCATGTGGCTGTTGTCTAGTCGAGTCATTATATGTGGTTAATTCGGAATTTTTATGGAAGTTTGGGAAAAACAGTTTTCGTTGAAAGTTCTATTCACTTAATTCTGCGCTTCAATGATAAGCCTCCTCACCAGTAGTCGCAGAAAACACCCAACTAGAAATATTATCCGGATTAAGTGTACGTGTGCAGCGCCTGAGATAACCCCCCATCGACTGATTAAACGTGATTCGGTTTATGAAATGATCAAGATATGGCACGTCCCATATGACTCACACCATGGTTATTTCTCCGATACAGATTAAGATTCATGTACGCCCTATTCTGATATTTGGGGGATCAAGTCCATGTAAAGTGGAAGTAAGCTGTTTTTGGTTTTCAGGTGAACTCATTTCATATCTGATGCTTATCCTAAGTGGGTTTCACGTAAAGTCG
The DNA here is from genome assembly GCA_013368495.1 of Paragonimus heterotremus. Classification (NCBI taxonomy): domain Eukaryota; kingdom Metazoa; phylum Platyhelminthes; class Trematoda; order Plagiorchiida; family Troglotrematidae; genus Paragonimus; species Paragonimus heterotremus. Next base: position 60,831 of record LUCH01003461.1, read on the forward strand.
AATGAACAACAGTCGCAGAACACGTCCTAACCACTGGCCACGTTATCGATCCATCTTATGCACTCAGAATCTTGTTAGATGACTCTAACCCAAGATTCTTACGGTTAGCCGAAGCAGTCCTAAACAACCGACTCAAGCTAGCACTGTGTTCAGAAACAATTGTTCATGAACTTGACTCTTCCCTGGACTTAATGACTTATCCTAACCCGCTTAATGATTATCCACTCCTCTAGTTGTTTGCCATAAAAAACCACCTGCGTAATTGTAAATTTTGCACTGACGAGTCAGTACGAAATGTTTGCATCTACCAGTTTTTATGCTCTAACTGCTTTGTTCAAACAGCATTATAGTTGATAACTCGTTTGCAAATTAGCTGTACCGTCTATCTCTCATTCAACAGAGTCCGTGGATTGGTGCGGATGTCAACAGCGCCTATTGGAATTGTGGAAAAACTCTGTCTGCTACGAAATTCCAGAAGACAGTATGATTTAATAGTGTAAGGTAGCATAAGTAACATTTCTGTAGGTAACCGAGTACGGATGTGAAATTTTCGAGCTCCTGGCGTGGCTTCGTAAATAAGCTGGTACAGCGCTTGTCACGTTTGGGCATGGTGTTTCTGTCATTAATTCGAATCCAGTCGAGACGCTGACTCTTCTCAATTGGGTCTCATCTAAATCTGAAGCACTGAGTTCCCTTTATTTAGTTTATTAAGACGGCAAGAAGACATATGCTGCGGAATGCAAGCATTTCGTTTATTCTCATCAAACGAATACATAAAACATTCAGCCATATAGATCAAGGGCTTAGGGACAAAACAATGAAATGAACGAACATCACATGGAAGCAATCAGGGTTCACTGCCATGGTAACGAAATTGATTGCGTCAGCACCTTTTGACAACAAAGGGCCGGTGGGCGGCGCTTGATTATCAAATCTCCCAAACTACTGATTAGTAACTAGTATGTGTTTAATGGCTGAAATTCACCCGGAAGCACAAGGTCGGTCCAGTGTTGATTTTCACTTAACAGGTATGCATACCTGGTGAACTTAGACTACACATCCAACTATCGGAACACCAGTTTTCTTAGACTTATGTCAGAACCAGTGCAAGCTGAACGTAGCTAACTTGAAGCGCATTTTTGTCCAGCCATACCACGTGAAGTCATAAAACTTCAAATATAAAAAAAACCTTCAAGTTTTTTTTCCAATAACAATACTGCTGGCTGAGTAATTACAAATAAAACAAAACCCCATACGTTCGATTTGACGGATGAGCTTGTTTTGAAGAGAAATTATTTCGAAGCACATTATGACTGCCGATAAACAGACTCATATTTCATTATCTATCATTAACATTCGACTGTGATATCTTCACTTCGTTTTTATCAGAAGGGAAAGTTCCAATTGGAAATGATAGACATATCGGAACGACAACGAGAATTTGATTGTTTTCCCTTCCAATTGTGGATTACTTTACTCATAAACAAGATTTGAATTTTGGATGATGACTCCTCAAGAAAAGATGCTTTGTAAGCTTTGTAAGGACAACTTCATCGCCCGTCGTTAAACTTCCATTAGTTTAGTACACGAAGGAATTTGCAACCCACCTACAATCTCCATAACGAGCAACAGAAAGTGTTAAACGAATGACAAGGCGGTAGTTTCCCGCGATTTCTGAAGAAATCGACCTATCATGCTTTTCTGTGGAGAGGCATCGGAACCAGTGAATGGATCGAAGTGTAAATGTCATGCCTTATCACTTCACAGTTACAACTTCTCGCTGAATGTGCAGAGTTTTACTTTAATGTTACCTAGATTTTCTTACACATGGTTAAAACTCAAACAACAGATGTTGTAGTTCTCATCAACGTCGTTGTGAAAGGCAGCTTCATGTTATCATAGCAGATAACATAGGTGATTAACTTTTCTGTCTGGAGTCATCCAACTGATGTATAACGCAACAGATGCCAGTACTTCGAATCAATTATCTCACATAACCTAGAAAACTGAGAACCAAATGGAATTGTGGCGGAGTAGGCAAGATATTTGACATATAAACTGCGAAAAATCAAGCAATGCACGGTCTGAGTCACAACATGAGCTGAAGGCTCCGTGTAAGTGTGGACACTGGTGTAATAATTCAATTGCAGTGTCAATGAACCGTCAGTGTCTCAATCGATAAAGTATCGTCCTTAGCGACTGGCTCAACTGTTGTCCAGTGTGACAATCCATCACAGTACATGCAGTGAATAGCCGATCATTAACGACAGATGATTGCTTTGACAGCTCAATGTTGACGACTAACGAATTTTTCGTCAGCTCGGTGCTGTCGGTCGATTTCATACACTTAAGATTGACTCCTCTAATAGTTACTAGACATCAAGGTTCGTTTTACCACACACTCAGAGTTTCTGTCAGCAAACAGTTTACGAAACACAGAGGTAGAGGGTATACACTATTTATATCTGGGACAACTACCCCAGGCACAAAAATATTCTTCTTTCCTATGAAGGGGTAGGGAGCTTCAAACAGACTATAAAACAAAACCGTTTTCCAATGTTCGTTTACTTGTACCTCATTGCAGAGGGGTGTACGGAAAATAGAAAACTGTTGGTTTGGGAGTGAACATCAAAAGACGTTTAGAACATTACAAACTCTGATTATCCCGGCCTCTGCTGCTGGTGTAAACTGGTCATGAGATGGGTGGTGTGCAGTCAAGCAACGAATGTGATCCCAAACCATCATTATCCGTTTCACTCACTCCGAAACAAACGATGCCCGCGAGGACGATAGTTAAAACAATAGGAGCTTCCATCTTTAACAGGAAAGATGTTCGTTCAAATCCCAATCAGGTTTACTCTATCCGGTTAGTCCAGACAAAAAGGGAACCGATCACAGTGAAGCGATGATCTGAGAGTAAGAACTGGGATTATTATTATTATTATTATTATTATTATTATTATTATTATTACTGTTCAAAAAACGTCGTTACAGAATACTTGGTGCAGTTATACAAGCTTCCATCACAATAGTTTTCAGAATTCAAACTAGGTCGATTGTAGGCCAGCTTTATTGTGCGAGGAGCACTACAATTATAGCAAAGGTAGAAGATTCCGTTGCAATTCGGCAAATCTAATGGCAACTGACTAGGGCGGCTAGTAAGACTGAGGTAGAAGGTCGCTTGCTATACAGTAAACTGTATGGGCTAAACTGTGTTTATCACACAAAGGGAGATGAAAAAATGCGAGATAGACAACGCACACGAACGAGTGACTAGTCTGATGATTTTATGTACCGATGAACAAGTGCTGGTTCACTAGCGAAGACGAGAATAGAACATGCAGCAAACGCGGTCGACCGGTTCGCAAATTAATTGACAAAACCTGGTCAATACCAAGAAAAACCGAAAGAGTGGAGTTAACCGACAGCAACAATGAAACAATACTAGTTCATAGGGACATTCAGCCACAAAACAATCGTGTAACAAAAGTGGACACGAAAAGAGATTAAATAATTGAAATCAGAACAACTCACTGTAAACAGAACAAAAGAGTACTACGGCTTATGCAAGAAATCCACAAGAGTCATTGTTTAAACAGCCACAGTCACGGTGCCTAACGTTTATGAATGGCATGCAGTCACAAACAAACAGTTCGGTACCACATGAGAATGATACCTTCATTGTCTCCACATAACGGAAGAATCGAATTAAGAGGTAACTAAAAATCTATTGCAATTTCTCCTCAGCCAAGAAAAAAAGAACAGTAGTCAAAGGGAACAAGCTAGCAAACCACAGCTAGCATAAACAGTAAAGAAACAATCAAGGTTACCTGTAGGTGGAACGAAGGCGAATAGCACTTTCCAGAAAACTGTCAGAAAGTGCATCACGTAGTTCATACAGGAGGGTAATTTTTCTTCCTCTTCTTCATTTGCATTGTCACTTTCTCCACCTGAAGTGGACGGAATAAAACCATATAGGTGATTGACACATTGACCACATACATCAGTATAGTGGAATGTTAGTCACTGAGCTACCCATAGGGATCACACCCGGACACCGACAAGTTTTCGGAACTGAAAACAGTCTTACTGGAGTAAGTACAACAGATAGAAACAACGAAAAGAACTCAAAAAGAAACTTTCCAAGTCACAAGCAACGCCACTTGAAACAAAATTATCAGGTGGAGTATTCAAGTTGGAATAACGGGGAAGAAAATATCAGACTGTAAAAAAGGAGCCTTTCCCTCTACAGATATCCATGTTGATCAGTAATATGAATGCACAAGGGGAAAAAAAGGCTGAATGGGCTTGTTCCATAGACTATCCATTGCCATACCAAAAGTCTTTCCGTTTCCCAAACTGATCAACTCACCTACTCGCAATACGAAGTGAACAGATAGAAAACGTAAAATGAGATGCGAACTATGGGGCAAATCACTGGCAACGTCGACAGAATAATGACGCACATTCGGCTACCAAAGCACCAGAGAGGTGTCTACGTGACGAGGATATTACCAACTGATGAGATAGTCACAAGAAGTTGTTGGGACTTGGAAAGTAAATTTGACTATAACACTCAGAAGGTGCAAATCACGCTGTTCATTTCAAGCACGCAGGCATGTTATTTTCAATACTGGGACACAGATTCGCAGTATGAAAATCATGTACTAAAGATTAGACTAACGGACCAGATCGAATCCACGGCGGTAGTCTATGGAAGGTGTAAATAAATTGAAATAACGATAAAGTGAAGGAAACGTTTGTCAATCCCCATGAAAACGATTTTTGTATTTCTGGTTGTTTCCCGGCCTTCCTTTCAAAACGAACAACCACGTATCGATTAGTCTCTACTATATAGCTCACACTATGGTTACACGAGTGTTTTTATGAGCAGTCAAGTGAGCTGCTGATGCACTTCGGTTGCTTTTACCGAGGGAATTGGTAACGCCTCGGTCCACTGTACTTCACTTAATCTCACAGAGCTGTAAGCTTTCCACAAGCATCCATGTTATCGTTGACCAGTAACCATTTGGTAAACAGGGCCTCAAACACAATCTGCTTGGGAGCCATTGAGAAATAAAACTGCCACATTTTCTAAAAAATTATGAAGAGTATAAGTAGCCTTTAACGATTCTGTGGTGTTTGACTATCGGGCCCTTTGTGATCTAAGTCTTACTCTGTGGGTTCTTGTTACATGCAAGTGTAACTGGAATTTACGACAAGCCACTCGGGAGATCAGTAGATGATTTCAGTTTTCCCGTTGCTCCGTTGAGGAAACAAGGATTCTGAATACAGTAAAGTTTTCGATTAAACGTAGTCGCCCAAAAAAGCCATTCAGTGTGCACAGAAATTGAAGGGAGGAGATATGAATAACAGTCGAATAGATTGAAACCAGATTTTCCAACAATTCATTGAGCCCTGACTACTTCCGGAACCTCTATATACTTTAAAGGAAGAGTCATCTTAAACTCGATGAGTGCACACTGTCAAAAAAGTACGCGGTGACCCAAGTAGCATGACTATACCTTTTTACATATCTGTTTCCATTTTAGGCACAAAATTTTCCATTTCATGCAAAAGCAAATCA
>LUCH01003462.1:0-11353 GCA_013368495.1 Paragonimus heterotremus
TAGTATACTACTCACACCGAAACTGCCTGTCATACAACACTACCACGTGGAATGTTTACGTTTCCGCTGTGACAATTTAGACGGACTCATCCATTCGGACCTCGCTCATGGAGCCGATTAATCAGCGTGAATTAACGTTTGTCGCGAAGGCAAGTGAACGCCAAAAAAGAAAGTTTGGCAAGCTTTTCGGAAAATTAAATCACGTTCCTTCTGCCCAACATGCTATAACACAGCATCCCTCAGAAAACGTGATTATGAATCTCTCATCGTGAACCCTCAATATGAACGAGATAAACCTGCTTAAAAAGAACCCAATTTCAACAATCAACTGAAACAACATGAGCCAGTAGACATAATTTTCAAAGTTGAACCTGCTCTAGGAAAACTGGGCACAGATGTTGGAGATGAAGCACGATTCCGAATTTCAAGCGTTTTACAACGACAACAGCCAACTGTCTCAAACTTAACTAATGCAGAACGGAATGCTCTTGGTTTCATCAAGAAGAATAGCTCGAGTCACGTCACTACTGCGGATAAAGGCAACATCACAGTGATTCTCAACCAAGAAGATTACCGAAAAATAGTGTTGGAGCACTTAGTTACTGGACCATATGAAGAGATCACTGAGCAGGAGGCCAACGCAATTCTTAATAATGACAAAGCACAGACCAGCAAATTCCTTCGGGGCATTAAAGAAAAACTTGTGCAGACTACCTGGTTCATACTCAATCTAAAAAGTAACCGTCCTTCGCGTTTCTATGGTCTTACGAAAGTACATGAGACAGGAATACCCATTAGACCTATTGTTGACTACACTACCAGTCCAACTTACAAGTTGGCCAAGTTCATCAGTCGCATAACCAAACCGTTGCAGCACAAGTTGGTAAACAACATTAAAGATTCTTTTGATTTGTTGACAAACTTGAACATCTGACATTAGGTAGTGACGAAACTTTCTTTAGATTTCACGTGACCTCTCTTTACACCAGTGTGCCAGTAAAACTTAGCACTGATGTTGTTAAAGAATTACTACATAATGATGACTCTGTTGTTGCACGTACTAATTTATCACCTCCTGAAAATGTATCTGGTTTTGAACTTGGTTTGCACTCAACCTTGTTCATATTCAACAAAATACTGTAAAAGCAAACCGATGTTGTGGCAGTAGGTTCCCCTGCTGCACATACAGCAGCCAATCTATTCCACGGATACTTAGAAACGCAAGTGATGAGCAAATTTATCTGCACTCCACGAATTTGATGGCGGTATGTAGATGACACGTTTGTCGTCATGCAAAGGAACGCTTGCGACCAGTTCCTACAGTTTCTTAGCTCAAAATGCAGCAGTATTGTATTCACATTGGAAACTGAAACCAATGGGCGCCTGATTAGTTTTCTAGACTGCCTTGTGAAAGTTAATGTGCAACAGAGATTTCAGGTTTCTGTGTATCACAAACCAACTCATTATGGTCGGTATCTCAAATTCAACCAGTCACAACCAATCGATATGAAGAGAAAGGTCATCAAATCATTCGTCAATTAAGCTACTAAGATCTGCATCACTGAATCTGTAGAGTTTTCAATATTTTGTATTTCATTTTGTTAACATTGCGTAACTGCTGCATCAAACCACATTGTACATTGTTGTTTGATTTGAGTAAAAATAACAACAAAACACATTTTCGAATAAACTCTGCTATACGCGGTTGCTGGTTCTTCCTACAATGCCGATGGTTGCTATCCAGTTTAAAACATCCTATCTGTGTTGGATTAACTTTCAGCTCGGTTACTTCGCATCCTCAACTACGCTTGGAACAATCCGAATACTTTCCATCGTCATTGGAAGCCCTATGAACATTGTTAATCTTTGCTGAGTCCAGTCTTTGACTTCACTCGTTATTTTTGTATCGAGAACTATTGTAGTCTACACATCTGTCCCACTACAAATCCTCCAAAACATTAGAAATTTCTCACACTAAAGCAATGCTAGTCGTTAATCAATATCCAAACACATTTGTTGTTTTGTAATTATACCCAGAGTATTAATAAAAGTCAGGGTTGCAAACAGATGTTTTCGGTAATTCTCATCAGACGTATACAATTACAAGCGATTAATTGGACTTATATACAAAACAGGAATATACGCAACGTTAATGGTCATAGAAAATGTGGATGACTGTCAACCCAGGTGGTGGTGGGTTTGTTTGTATGGGTGTGTGTGTTGTGTTTACATGAATCATGTGACCGGTGTGTGATAACGTGTTAATCGGGTTACTGGGACATGGGGTTTCAGACGGTTTACACCTGGTTGGCTACGGGAGGTGTAGGGCCTGGACGAATTTCTTTTGGGCGCACAGTTGGTGGTTGTAGAGTTTGATAGCGACTGCCTCTGGTAGACAGTCATTCACATATTCCATGGCTATTAACTTTGCGTATAACCATATTCCTGTTTTGTATATAAGTCCAATTAATCGCTTGTAATTGCCTGATAAGAATTACCCAAAACAGCTGTTTGCAACCTTGACTTTTACATTTACTGTTAACACAATTAAGTGCATATCAACAAAGGTAGAGAGCAAAACGAACAGAAATTTCCGATCTACTGTGCAAATACCGTATCGTTAACAAAAGTCTGAAAAATTCGCTCCCTGCGTTTTGAGTACGCTATACGGACTCTATCGCGGTTAGATAATACCTCAGAACGGCTGCTGATGCATACTAAACATCTAGCATTTATGGATGAGATGACAGACTGTGTCTACGAAATCAAATGTGGTGATTGCAGTATCAGCTACATTGGGGAGACAAGCAGACAACTGAGAGTACGTGTTGCCGAACACAAGAGGAACAGGAGGTTTCCCCCTAAAGACGCATATCAACTTCACAGGCTAGAGAACGATTCAGCCATCGTACTACACACACTGTCAGAGAATCACAACGTATGCTTTAGTCAAGCCCGAGTGATTGACAAGGGTCTGCCTTCCCATGCGGAGCGATGCTGTGCTGAATCTCTCACCATTCACACACAACACGCCTGTATTAGTCGCAGTGGTAACAAACCCCTGTCTGCGGTGTGACGTGGATAGATAAACAACACCAGACACAGATGTATCTTGTCTACATTAGTCTCACTCCCACTTAATGGGCAAAAAATCAGATCAATCAGTTCGGATACAGCGCAGATTGACCTTAGTCAATGTGATTTCGATTACAACACTCCTGAGGGAGACCACCAGAGGTGGTTGAAACGTTGAGTATTACTACTTGCTCGTAATGTTGTGTTGCGTTATTCTGAATCCATTTAACAATGAGAGTGGAACATTTTACAGATAACAAATTTTCAACGGAAATCAGGCCAGGTCAAAAACAGAGTGACATATACAGCGGAAACTAAATAAGGTATCCGATAGCCATGCAATGGCAGAGTTAACTTATGAAAATTTCTCAAGGGTAACCAATCGACACCCAAACCTCAATGTAAGTCAACCGCAAGTGGGTACTGAATGTTGAAAAATTTAGGGGGAAGAGAGGCAATTCAAAATTAGTCCGCTACAGACAGAAAAATTTCAGTAAATTCGAGGCTCCTTAACACATGGGAGAGTGCTCACCAAAAATAGTTAAAAATTACATCAAATTCGATACAAAGTAAATCGCGTAAAGGGTAGAAAACCGCATACAATTATTCAGTAGAACAAGAAGGAAAACATGTTTATTTTTCATCATTAACTGATTTGGAAGTAGTTTTGTGCACGGCGCACTAAGTCGTTTTCCCCAGGTACGAATTAACCAGACGCGAAATACAAAAGGCCTTAGAGAGAAGAGACAATATTTATTGCAGGATATATACAGATGGTCTCTTATTGCGCTAGAAATGGCACCGACACGTAAGTAAGCTAGAGAGGCTAGAGACCGGCCGTCGACGAGCGATTGAACCGGATGTGTTGTGACACACGTGTGTGTTCGTGTTCGCGCCGTAGTCACCTGGCATGCAGAGAAACAATCGGACAACATGCATCGTGCGAACTTTCTTAATAGCCTAGGTACAATATGTAACTATGAGTTTTGAAACTATTTTACACATCATACCGCAGGCAGGTCAGTGAAATCTCCAGGTCGCTACAGTAGGTCAGATATTAGAAGATCACTGTCTATCAACTTGTCAGACTGACAGTGGGAGTGATTTGTTGGAATGGAAGTCGTATTGCACTAAAACAACACAGCATTTTTCTACGAATTGTCTTCTTAGGCTGGTACAAACAAAAAGCGGTAAATTAAACGTCTTCTACAGTCGATCGCAGCTTCCACATTCACACAAATTTTCAGCCAGTCTTTTTCGAAAAGAATAATTAGACCTGCATTTTGCTGCTGTTAGAGTACGCCAGTAGCGCATATCTGTACTGCGGCCGGTGTTTGATTTTTGCTTGGGCTTTCTCGAGATAATTCCGTTGACTGCTACACGAATCACCGCACGGTAGATATGATTTACTTAACACATACTAACGTTCGGCGTGTATGTATGGCTTAGATGGTTTCTTCACCGTGAAAACAGACATGGTAACTGTCATACTAGCATCGATCAATGACTCCAAGATGAATGTTTCCTAACAAGTAGCTTTCATTAGGCTTATTGATTACTGTGACTTCGACCTCATCAACATTCTTAGTCATGAGGTCATCGACCAGATTTAACAAGATGGTTATTATATTTGTTCCCCATGCGATAAAGCAACCTGAAAAATGCTCATAAGGAAAGGTGACTGACTGAATTCTCACGTGTCTACTACAAGATCAATAGCGCAGTGATCAGCACGGCTGTCCCACAAAAGTGTGATCGGAGATGAAATAACGGTTACTTAAACAAAGTTATGGATCACTGACCTGTTCTGACGGAAGCGGAACTCGAGTATTGTGTTCGTTTTCGAAAGACGTTGGCTGAAAATTTCGTGTGAACATAAATGCTGCGATCGATTGTGTGGACGTTCAAGTTAACTTAACGAAGGTCACACGGTACTTGTCACTGTATAGCGGTGAGTTGCGACTACAAAAGTATTGCCCAAAATATAGCACGACACAAGGCAACTGGGTAAAAAGATGAGGTAGATTCAACACAGTCAGTGTTTGTTTAGCTGAGTAGGTTAGAAGCGATCAAACCGTTGCGCGGATTGCGAGAATGTGCTCGCCAAGGTTAATTCACCTGTGCGACCGAATTGTTTTGAACGCAAGTTCAGGTGATGTGGTAAATTAGGGGCTGCCCCTGCTGTGGTTAGAATCGACCACTTAATCCTTCGCGACGAGGTAACCTGGAAAAGACTGATGATGAGGACTGCTCTATCCGATTTTCCTTCTCGTCTGCAGCCAACCGAACGATCTCCAGTGGAGGAACTGAGATTCTTTGCTGTCAAGAGTGAACCGACGCACGACAGCGTTTGAGAACCATCTCTAATAAAGATCTCGTATTGCCACTTCACTAGACTGAACCACAAAAACAGACACACCAATAAATCAGAAATAATGCTTTACTGTAAAGCGTGTTATCCTCAGGTCACTGCTACTGTCCGTTTTTAGTGGAATGCCACAATTGAACCTGTGGTATATGAGGTACTGCTGATCGTATCAGTTAAGTGGGGTGGAATTAGCGCAACTGCTACGTCGTCTTTGGGTTGATCAAATCCCTCACTAAAAGTTCGTCGCTTGGTTCAAAAGTCTGCCGTGCAGCAGGTAAAACTACATACTAGACCTTCGGGTTTAATGTATTAACAGTAACAGTCACTTACAAAAATTATATCTATCTTCCGTAGTGAATTTTGGACAGCCCGGCCCCGCTATTGTGAATGTTTACTGCAGGCATTTAGATAGTAACTATCAACTTATGGAGAGATTGTAAATTTCCATTTCAGGAATCTTGATGTACTGGAAATTGTTCATTCAGTGAAGAGATCAGGACCTGATAAAAAACAAAATTATCATGCCAAACTGAGCAGATCGCTTGGTAGTGGCGGTGTTTCTTCCTGATTACAGGACGGTCCGGAAAGAAAGCATGAAAGACGGCTTTCACGAACGAAAACGGGTTTTCAAGAAGTCTGAGTGAATGGAAAAAGTTGAGGTTAACAGCGCATGTGTATTTAAGTACATTAGTTCACGAGGTGCTCGTATCGCGCGCCTGTACAGGATTCTTACGATACTTAATTATAAAATATCATTTGAGCCGATACTCAACAGATGTAACTTGTTCCATGACGTGTCAGCTGTCTTACTGTTATACTCTGTTAATTAATACATTACACATTACAATTTAAGTGATTCCGAAAGTCGCCGGCACCAACCGCGAACTTTCATGTAGACTACCAGGAAACGCCAGCTCAGTTGTCTGTCAACGTTCTTTCTTCCGTGAGCACAATGAAAATTGTCAGGTTGACGTCATTCTTCCTAAAGCTTAACTGAAACTGTTACTTTTGCTCTGTTTCTACTTTCAGCTCGATGGCTGTTTTCATCATTAACTTGATGGCGCTATGAATTCAGCGTTGGGACCGGTTTGGGTTAAAGCGTTTATGGTATACTCGATGAAAACGAGCCAGATGAAACTGATAATGCAAACAACTTTTGTCGAAGATGAGTAGATACTTACTGTGTAATAGATGAGGAAAACTGAAGCTTTTGTAGGTCTTAGCGATGCCCACAAACAACTCATCTTCACCCTGAATCAAAGAGCCATCAATAAACGCTGTTTTATCACGACTGTGACCAAATGCGGATCGTTTCGACCAACAAACCGAAGTATATACAAGAGTAAAACCATGAATGCTCAGCACCTCCACTTCCATAGCTATGATTGACTCACATTTAAACGTAGCTTCTTATTTTACTTGATCAAAAGGTCATAAAGAGTTTTGTGTGGAAGGTAACGGAGACAACATGAGACGAGATATGAGAGACATTCAACAATAAATCCCATCTCGAAGCGCTAATTAACAAAAGCCTGTATGAGAGACAAATATGATCTTCTACAAATATTGATGACACTAGGAAGACTGATACAGAATAGTTTTCCGAAATGGCTGCTCCAATAGAAGTGTTAACAGGCCAACTGGCTGGTTATCTAGGGTATACCACAGTTGTGACCAAACCCAAGACAAACTCATGTTTATTTTTATGCAATCGTCTGGTTTTATTGTTTTCTGGTAATTCATCGGTCATTGCTTGATTTTGGTTAATTACACCGGTTTAAGATGAGATTTAGTAGGAAACCGTTCCATTCGGTAAATTTTTACGTTTATTCGTTCTGTGAAAATCATCAGCTAATCAACTAGATTCAGTTTTTTCCAATACACTTTAGTTCGTAACAGGTGACTGCTACGAGCCAGATTGTCCAGATTCTTTGGTCGGTAGACAACAGATTCCGATGCGTTGACCGTGAATTCCTTTTTACTGGATGTTTGCTGGTAAACTGATGCAAGTTACACTGTTATTAAAATTTGCTTCACTTTGTGTTGGCACCAGATGTTGTGATGGAAGTACTACGCCAAAATTATCGTAACACCTGATATAAACACTAATAGCTTTTGTTCTAAAAATTACCTACCAGTTTCATTAAACAATGATAGCTGTCATGTGAAATGCATGGTCACGTGAGGATAGTTAATGTCGGACTGCCCGAGCCTAGACAGAAGCAGCTGCAGCAAGTGAACTAGAATCTCTGACCGTGTGACTGGTAGCCTGGCACCGCAACTGCCGAGTTACTTTGCGATGAAGTCAGCTGACACGACTAACGAGGTCTGTTTGTCGCATTTCCGGACTTACGGCAATTCGGAGTAACAAGGATAGTAACCAAATATGGCACTGTTTACATTGTTGTAATCTAACGGTGCAAATGTGCATTAGCTTAATCAAAAACTACGCGCTTGTAGCTAACAGTGGGTTGACAGGTGAATAAATCTTGACGAGCTGTTGATGTGTTTGGAGACAGCAATAGTAGAGCGAAGATTCTCGAAGGCATCATAGATGGAGGGGAAGGTGGTTTAAATCTAAAACAAACGGTTTAGAAGGTCCTAAAACTACACGTGGACTCTTAGATATTTGTTTACGGAAAAGATAACTAAGAAAGAGAACCGTTACTCTCCCAGAACTGCGACACAAAATTTGTCTACCTACTTATCAACGCTGGGAAAGCTATGTCTATCGCCAGCCACCTTTTGTACACAGCGATAATACTCAAACGGTAGGGCGTATAATGCAGACCTCTAAGAATCACATTAGTTTATAGAGTATCTATACTTAGACCAGGCCACATTAGACTACGAAACACTGTGTGCTGTGCAATAGTCCATGGAATCGCTAGATAATACAGCTAAGTCGAGGTTAATCTTGAGATATGAGGCTATAAAACTCGAAGTTTAAAGGAAAAACCAAACATAATCTACAGGCTACACACACCTAGTAGGTGAAGGCGACAATACTTGTATAAGGTTCATCAGGAGGAATGGACGAAAGCACAATCGGAAAGCATTATTTCAGTAACCTGACACTTTGTCCATGTCTTGAACTACTGGAGCAACTCAGTAGCCAGTGCAATGTCATACATCGTCAGCGAATGTTGTCGGGTAGTTCAAAATAAAACATAGAATGCCGTCCATATCTTGGACAGCTTATTTTGCTTTACCCAACTCCACTTAGAAAAGTCTGGAACTACCTTCATCAAAAGATAACCCATAGTACTACTTTTCAAAACGACTGAAGCATAGATTATTAATGCAGAATGCCTGTTAACGATAGAAATCTGGTCAACCATTAACGCCTGTAATGTTCCTGATAGTTCAAAGTAACTTGCTTTTTCCTCATGTCTCAGATACATTGTGTAACTGCTAGTAACTGGTATTCAAAACGTTTAACTTCCGGCATTAAGAAAATGTACATCCGTTCGGTGCGTATCATCGACTCGGCTGTAAGCAACACCGGCTGAATTAAACACCACAAACTGGATCTCAGGGCAGATTTGTATGTAACGAAATTGAACAAAGAGTGTTATGCATGGAACAACGAAGCAAATACTTTTATAAATGGTCATTGTGTTTGATTCCAAACTTGAATTGCAATCTCCAGATACACCACAGGCATAAAATTCTTCTCAGATACGAAAAGATTTCTTGTTTGACAAGATGTCAGAATCGGTAGTGTGACTAAAAATGGTCAAAATACATCAAATTACGGCTTTGGAAGTCACACAAAAAAATGATGACGCACCAGTTGCGTTTTACTTGTAGTATACTGTCAAACAACCGGACAGTTTCATGTCGTTTCTTGGAATCACGTGTTTTTGTCTGTACAAAACAACTAGAAACATCTAGATTGGCGTCCTACTTCTTTACTATCAGTACACCATTTTATCCTGAACTGTCAAGAACTTTACAAAACGTTTATCAAACGATGTCAGAAAAACATTATAACACATAATGATTTATAGGTGGAATTTGGTTCACTGTAGAATACCACATGCGAATTGGACAATCGCAACGTACTGTGCATTTGCACATAAAATGTACTCTACTAAACTAAGTTTTGCCAAAAAGTACACTTCGTTTGTCTAACTTAAAGAGCAGAGACAGCTGTAAATGTTCTACCGGGAATAGAAAAACACATTGGTCATGATGCAATATCCGTAGTTTCTTCACATTTTTAAATTTGAACAAAACACTTAAACACATGAAACCTGGCAGACGGGAGTATTTTGTATTGACTCGTCTGTACCAAATTTTCAATAGTATGAACCGACTTTTTACAGCAGATAGGTAAGGAGTGGATAACTAGTCAGACTTATGAACAATTGTTTTTGAATGCAAGAAGCAGGCTTGAAGCGATTGATTACGACCTATGCAGCAAATCGCGAGAATCTTGGATTATAATGATGTAACGGGATTCTGAATGCACGAGCTGGATCGACAGCATGATCAATGATCAGACCAGTTGGAATATGCAGGGTAGTTGATTTTATTGTTCAGTGTAATAAGTTGATAGTCTCAAGTGTAAACGAATAGTAGTACGTATATTAAAGTCGACTTTATCTAAATATAAATGACACTGATGTGTACATACACTAGAAAAGTTAAGACAATTGCTGTCGTACTTGCAAGCGAACAGGAAATTTGAGCCGATATGTGATATCATTGACGTTAATCAGTAAACGAATGTGCGGAGGGACGAACACGATCAGATTCACCAGTCGGACAGCAAACAAACCACTTTCCTGACCAGTGTAAAATGAAAATAAGAGTTATTTCCATCCTTCGATATTTCGCTCTGACTACGTGCGAGCATTGTCTGTAGGTGTGAAAGCTCATTTTTACCACTTTATCTTCATAGCTCCGTCTAAAACACATAAGGACGAATCAGAATGCAACAAGTCACATTGCCATAAAGTGAAGGTATCGATAGAATGTGCTTCCAGCTTTGTGTTAGACGGCTTACCATATAATTGAAAACACCGCTTCTTTCTTAAAAACTAGGGCAAAATAAGTTGTTTCTCTCTTCAAAGTCACACAAGGTTATCCGATTCTGCTCCATAAAAGTGGACATTCAATGGAAAATATTACCAGCTAGCTGGCGAAAGTATTATGCAACAGGTAAAAGTGAAACAAAATCGGCTCAAACCGATTAGACTTGTCCACGACTATTAAAACTATCGAACAGATATTAACGGTCACTCCTACCGTTGTTTAGCTAGCATAGACCAGATAAACAGAATTCATGACTCTCACTTTCTTATTGGTAAGCTTTTGTGCAAGTACACCCACTTATTCTGAATACCCGGCTACAGTTAAGCAACATGAGCACACCAGTCGGCACTGTTTTTCCCGGCGTTCAGTATGGATCACCCAGTTAATCAATACGGATAAATAAACGTACTTATATATAGCTGCAATGGGTGGATAACAAGAGGCGTACACACTTCGTGTCAGTATTATTGTTCAGAACTATTGACAATTGCACATAACTCTTGGTAATTTGGTCTGCTTTATGTACAGCTTAATCCACTGTGTTGTCCGGTTTTCCCTTTTGTCACTCAGAAAAAATTAATTTTACGGAATTTCGGACGGAAAGCTAGCTTCGCTCGCCACGCTTTCAGAAACATTAAATTATGTTTACAGACATAAGTTACACTATTGATAGAAAACGCCAGTCGCATCCTAATAATGTCCGACTGGTTTGTAGCGTACTGGGATGTGTTCTGGGACGCCCCCGAGATTTAAATTTATTCTTGAATGTACGACGGCCTGTATACAGTCAGATAAGCACTTCAAACGAGCACCCATGTTGTAACATTTGGTTAAACTGATGGATTTGTTTGGTAATACAGAGTTGTA
>LUCH01003462.1:22729-64557 GCA_013368495.1 Paragonimus heterotremus
TTTTCAGACTTTTGTTAACGATACGGTATTTGCACAGTAGATCGGAAATTTCTGTTCGTTTTGCTCTCTACCTTTGTTGATATGCACTTAATTGTATTCTCAGCAAATGCGTTTGTATATTGTTTAGCGACTAGCATTGCTTTAAGTTGAGAATTCTCTGTTGTTTTTTTTAGGATTCAATGATGCAGATCTTAGTAGCTTAAGTGACGAGTGATTTGATGACTGTTCTCTTCATATCGATAGGTTGTGACGAGTTGAATTTGAGAAACCGACCAAAATGAATTGGTTTGTGGTACACAGAAAGCTGAAATCTCCGTTGGTTATCAACTTTTACCAGGCAGTGTATTGTGCTTTATGTATCCCTTCACTTGTGCTTGTGATGTCAGGTGTATATCATACATAACGTGAAGATTATCACACTGCAAATTTGACCGTTGCCGGACATCGTTTATTAATTGTACTGTTGCATCCGTCAGTGTTGCTATTTCAGGTGACTTATTGAATAGTGAATGTACTATCAGTGCTTAAAAAGCGTTTTTTGGCTATGTTTATAATACCATGGAAGTTTAGTAATAGTATCAGCAGTAACCTGATATACAACAGAAGCCATCAGCTTGCGATCTTCAAGACCAGATTCGTTTGCTCAAAAATAACTTTGGAAAGCCATACAGTTATCTTGGCCATAAGCACGACTTTTGGTTCTGCTCTGTTCATAATCCCTAATCATTCACACTGTCATTCTGTGCGAAATGTAGTACCAAACAACTCATTGGTTTATTTGTGCTATGATCTCACTGTCTTTGTTTCGACTGCTTGTTCGTTGTTTTGGTTGATGGACTGTTTGACCTATGTTCTTCTTCATTCTTACTCAGTGAGTTATTGTTTATAATTTCTATTGCGTTCACCCATAACAAGTCTCGACTATCCAGTTGCAATTGTGTGCAGCTTCTCATATACGAAAACACCGAGAGTTAACTGCCGGAAAGAAATTTCTTCGCGATTTGGTTTGTTAAATATTGTATTCCGTTTTAGGTTACAGGAGGGCTTTAGAGTTGGCATGTTAATCAATAATTTACACTGGATCAATGGGTTTCTTCTTTTAGTGATATTATTTACCAGTTTTGCTTTGGAAGCTTAGATTACAGAAACTATATGTTTTTATATATTTGGCGGCAATGTTCGTACTATTTATCAGTTCACTGTAGCAATTCCGTGGATGGTTGCAAGCATTGTGGAGTAGCAAATGTCCATAGTCTCAACACTAGACAAGAAAGGAACTAAGAGGTTCATCGTAGGACTTTGAGTGTATTTGGCGACAAGACTGTTTACCGAATGTGTACTATATTGCATACAAGGTCGATAAACACGAAGGACCGTGGGAACCTTATTAATGTGAATTCTTGATCAAGTCGGTTATCAAATGAACTCGTGTAATTTATATATACCACACCTTTGTATATGTTTCCACTTATCCCCACCCTATTGCATACATCATCACTAACAACGCCTCATCTCTTTACTTTTATATTTTGAACCACATTTTTTGGATCTCCTCACATCCTTCTTGTTTGGGTTTTATAAACTTTCAGCACGATCACTTGGCACATGCAAATGACTGATCAGTAATTAAGTAAATGATGGTTCCTTGCTGTTTCGTGTTTATGTAAAAAGTTTTCGAGCCATTGACAACAGTTTAACCGCACTGTATAACAATAAAATTAAGAGTAATTCAGCGTATTTGGGTAAAACACTGTTAGTGGCTATCTAGTATGCAGCTAACGACTACCGATGATTAAATGTTTAGTTGCAACGTAGTAATTTCTAAAAATAACATAACTACTGCTAGATAGTCAGCAGATATAGTCAGCTAGCCATTAAGCCAGCTTAATCATTCGTCGCTTTAATCATGTTCTATCGGTTCTAATGAAATGTAAAACGTTTAGATGCTTGGTCTGATGTGCAGTGCAACCATACTACTGTGTAGATGCACTGCGTACTGGGTAATTAATTCACCGGGATTCGAGTTTGAACATAAGCACATGAATCTAAAAATGTGAAAGAGTTGATTTGTCGGGCTTGCTCATTTCGTATGCACTCAACTTCCGATTAACATTCATTAGCTGTTTGTCTGGTTTGTTAAAATGTGCCGATAAGTGCTCTAAACGTTTGCACGTACAATCGGTCTGAATGTGAGGACTGGAATGAGTTTAAGCGGAAGGTTGTAAATGAACACACATCGAAATAATCATGATCTCGCAAGTTATTTTAAAATGAAACATAGATTGTGAAACGGGACGTTCGGCACAAAAACACAGAACTCTTTATAATAAAAACAGGTGTATTCGAATACTTGTGTTCACGCTCAAGCGTATCCAATGCGACCAGGTCTGATCTAATTCAACTCTTCATGCACAAAGAATCAAATCACAGTTTAACGAAATGCATCCACTGAGATTGTGTTACGAGTGTGAACCGCAACTTACGTACCACTTCTCCGATGCGTATCGCCGAATACAAAATTAGGACTTGTAGTTATCTCAGTAGGGAGGTCATTACAGTTATGTTGCGAATCGTGAGTTGGCTAAGGATATGTACAAACGGGAGTACAAAAACGAAAGTTCTACTAGCCGTTTTGTTTGATGTTGGTCTACATTTTTTGTATGTAAATGTTATATTCACATACGAGGATCAGTTAGGCTTTCCAAGCTCAATCTTACCGGCAAAGTTTTTAGTTCTTGTCCGTCCTAAACCCCCACCAAAGTGCACCACTCCCGGTCTCCTTTTGACTCAAAAGGCCACAGAAAGTGGAACACAAGTTGGCATATTGTAGAATTGTTTTAGTGAGCAAATTTGTCTTAGGTCTTCACACTCCAAATGTGACTACCGCAGGCATAATGTTTTTGATATGTAGTCAGATTAGTGCATTCCACCGGTTTGATACCAGCCATCCCACCTGTGAATTATCGTCCCAAGGTATATCAGCACTGGGATAATCACCATATAACGGTGTAGCTGCGACTCTTAAATTACAGATGATACCTGATGCGATGGGTTTTTGCCTGGCAGCTCAAATCTGAGTTAGGAAATCTTAACCGAATGTGAGATGAGTGAAGTAGTGGATTCAAACCCTGATTCAAACCTAGGTACGTACTACCACGTAACGTTCAGAACAGAAAACTCTAGCCTCCTGATTTTCTCAAAAGGCGGGAGAATAAAGTTATTGATCTAAAGGAAGAATACTAAATGATATATTGTTAATTATCGCGTTTTTACGATCGAACGTCGAGAGTAGCCAACAACAGTAAATTACATGTGTGTCTTACACACGTCTTATCAGTGCGACTGGACTTTGCATACTTCGAACGGTCAAGTCGTACTGACCACACCAAACAAGGTGTAAACTGGTGACCGTAATAGTCTACGAAACAAACTCACAATTCAGTGCATCACAAAGGTATCAATCCAGATCGAGTTCAGTATGGTAGAGGAATCGATTTATGTATTCCGGAATTAAACATACAGCAGTTACTTGGTCACGTCTTCAGTAGGTAGAATTTCTAATTATTTTGTAATATTTTAGTGGGTAATCTCTCTGAGTATTAAGTAAAAAACTATGCACAGGCGAGCCCATATATTGACCTGCGACGGAGCTTAGTTGATAATGTGTGTATATAATAAACATTAGTTTTAAATAAAGAGATTGATGGGGATCAAACATACTTTTAAGATCGAACGATGTACATCATATAGAACGTCAAATTATTAAGTGGGACTGTAAAAAGGAATATAAGTGCTGGCTCATGGATCTATAAATAAGTCGAAAGTATACGAAAATTCCTGGAAATAACCGAATGACATTGTAACGGAAAAGGGAGTAAGTATAATTTTACAAAACAAATAGTGCGTTTATGTATGCTATTAGATAATCTGATGTGTGGAGCATAAGGTGTCTTCTCGCTTCAAGGAAACTTACCTTGTTAGCCTAGTGCTCAACTTAACAACTAGATATCTAAGTACTTGCTACCTAGGGAGAACATTATTCTCGGCTTGTAGTTGAGGACAGTCCTTCAAAACAGCAGGGGGGTTGCTGCTTTGAGTGAGCAGCACAAAATACTAATGCATTTAGACGTATTCGGCAGCACTCAACTAACGATGAACAAGTTCACCAGTTCAGTAAGACCCATCTTTTGGGGTGAAGAAGGACGACATGTTCGATCACTGGGCAAGTGAACTGACAATACCTGCATACGTCAGCGGAAACGAGTCAATGAAGATGAGCCTGCAGCTTAGTAGGGGCGAAACCTTGGGTTGTCGGTTTAGTAACTACAGAGAAGACTGGAGTCACATTCTCGGTAAGGCTTATTCTTAATGTGCATCCTTACAATGACAAAGGGTTAAACTTCCTTCAATGTATTAATCAGCCAACCGTATTGATTAGGACCTCGTTCGTCTCACACGATATGACCATACAATACAAGTAGGCTGTTCAGCCATATTGCAGTTGCCGTTCTTATGAAGTTAGTAAATCGAAATATTCGGCATAAAGTATTTTATCGCTTATAGTGCGCTTAACTACCTTCAAATTGCTATTGGTTCCAGTAAAGAAAACAAATTATCTTTCGTCATCGTTTTACATGATGTAAGTTGTAATTTTGTCGCACTTTTAGTATCACGTTTATATACTTGTATTAATTTGATAGATCCCCAGACATAGATAGGAGGATGGACTAGCCTTATTAGACACGCGTTATCGCCTTCTCAGTGATCCGGTTCAAATATTCTCTCATACACTTACCTAGGCCGAAAGTTAGATTAACTGACTTTGACCAAACCGTACTTCAGTTTTCATTCTCTTTATTTTGAAAAAGAATTGGATGCCTCGAGGTCTGATCAAAATGACTAAAGATTATCATCTAGCACAGAGTTGGAATATTTTGGAAGTTGTATTGCCTTTACCGTAACGTACTGCGTAGTCCACAATGTTCGAATAAACCAGTTGGCAAGGTTTGGAAAAAAAAGCTTGCTACTACCGAATCGACTAATGTCAAATTTTGAAATCAGATTATAATCGAAGCCTGTTAATAGCGCCTAACCTCGGCTCCAGCAAAATGGCGCCATTTAGTAGTGCTCTTGTTAGAGTGGTAGTCAACATAAACAAAACGTTATCTTCCAGTTCAAACATTCAAAGTGCATCTAAGTTTAAAATGAGATTTAGTCTATAGACCGTAAAACAGGATATCGATTCACTTAAGATGCACTTTGGGAGATGTTTGAATTTATTTCCGTTGGCGCGGTTTAATTTACCTGAATAACATACTGCGGTGTGTCCAATAACAACTACGACTTTGAAGGTAGTCCGAAAATGCTCGGTTTGTTGAGGACCGACTGATTTTGTTCAAAGAATCGGTGAAATGTACTCTCTTCTTTTCTCCAACTCTCTTGCATAGGTCGCGTCGACGATTTCGCTAATGATGACTGTTCACCCATTTTCTGATAATTTGCTGTCAGTGGGGGAATTTTGTCTATATTTAGAAAGTTCCTGATAGATTGGATTTTTTTAATATTCGAATTGTAGGCTACGTATTAAATGCGAGACTGTCATATTCCCATTAACTTTTCCGACGATTTTATCGCAAATGGGAGGTATGCTGCATAACAGTAGAGTTTGCAACCGTGAAAAACGTAACTACTTCCACTGCGTGTATCCATGAGACTTGCGTTGTAGCAGCAGTAACCTTGTCTATTTCGTTTGCGTAATTCAATTAAAAAAATGAATCCGTAATGATTGATACAGTAAGTCAATATAGGGATTTTGAAAATTTCCTGAATGTTAGCCATTTCTCCTATGTTACCAAGAAACACGCCGACTTCTTTCTCAGTACGATATATTCGGTCCCTAAATGTAGTTCACTATTTTTCTTGTTATTTTAACGTCATGTCAAAAACATGTAAAGAAACACGTGAAACAACAGGGCAGTTATCGCACATCGATAACAAGAGTTGTATCGTCTTTCACTCAACTGTTGGGAACCACTTTGCGCAGTTTCATCCATTACATTTAACTCAAGGATTCTTAGTGTCCAGGGGCGCACAATATACAATATCTGTTTCATGCATGCTCCCGCATGTTTTCCGTTAGGATGACGAATATGCATGCAGTTTATTCATAGTTTGATATGCAAGTCTCTGTGTAATGCCTTAACGTGTGTTATGAACTATTCGACTCATTCATGTTGAGTTTGAGTGACATGGCGGCTGCGGAATTCTTCTAAATTAGGTTTGAGATTGAGCAGCCGTTAACTAACAATCAGGTGTCAAGTGATACCGTTTGATACGTTCATTTTTTCCAAGAACATCTGCGTAGTGAAGCCAATGTGGGTTGGTTTACTTAGACTTCACTGAATTGCATGCCAGACATACAAGTTTACACTGAAGTGTTGCTAATTCGGTAGAGTCGTTATCAACGTGATTTTATTACACTGACTCATAACAAGCGTGCACGCTAGCCTCGGAATCATGGGCTAAGAGTGCATTTACCTTCAAAGTTCTACTTACATCTTCGCGATCTAAACTTGCGTGGAATTCCAGACCGTTTATCACTAACACTAGGGCAGCGACATTTGAATGATTAACCAGTGCTGCACTGTCTCTGTGGCTAACTGACAGGCATCATCGGTGCGATTCCGAAGATCCTATCGCTGTGATGAAAGGCGAAAACAGCTGATTAACGCTGATTATTCTATGATTTAATGATGCCGTTCTTCAAATGAATGTGACTCACTGACAGTCGGTTCCGCATAACGAAAATTTCGTAAACATTATCACAAGCGATTTATTGGTTGCTGATCTGAGAGTCAGCTTAAGTAACTGATATTTAAACATTAAGTTCCGTACGATGTTTTGATACAAGCAAAGTCACATGAGTAAAAACGACAAATCTGCCAATGAGATTCTGCGCAGAATTGCAACTCTTCGCACACGTTTGCTGGTATGAATCTAAGTCGACTGCTTTATGTTTAATCTCACAGTATGCAGACCTAAACTGGTGGTTGTGTGACCAGCAATCTTCTGATCCGTCTTATAGACAACTTTACTACAGACCCGTTATGCACGTGGATAAACGACTTTGTTGATTAAACCTGCTGGATATGAGTGCTTGTTTGCGCTAAATTTGTGTCGAAGTCAGTGTTAATTTTCTGTTGTATAGCAACACCTTCGACCATTTCCATAACACGATGATATGTAGCATGGTAAGGCAACCTCACTCCATTCGGTATTTCACTGCTGCATTCTAATAAATCGTACAGTTGCATACCAGAACATTTTGATTCATGAAAAGCGATACAATGGAGTGAACTGCACTACTTTCAGTTTTGTTGTACAATTGTCTTGCAACAAAGGATTTTATTGATCTTCTGATGTGCATCCACGAATTGTGGTTCATGGTTACTGTTTAGGATTTAACACCGTTTACTACAAACTACTGTATACTCGCTACCAATTGTTTGCTGATTATTGCCCAGATGCTTACAAGCCGAACCTCATCGAACATAAAAGACAACCTATGTTTTTCCCTGTACTATGCAGCCATATCAAACGTACATTTGTGACATCACATCTTTTAATTGGAATAGGTGAATGCCTTCAGTATAAAACACCTATGAAAAATTAGGACCATATATAAAAATAAGCACAACGGCTTGCGTGCATTCCCTATAAATATCCAAGAAAAGCCTCCAAACAAAAGTGGATTTGAGATAAACGAGGCTCAGGATGAACTTGTGCCCGGACAATACGGTGGCACTAGGCAAATTCTGAGTTAATTACGAACAGCTGAGTGGCGACTTAATACTAACAGCCCAGATTCTGCTCAAATCCGTTTGCACACCAGATAACCTCATACTTTTGCTAGAAAACAAACCACTGTACTGGAGTTTTAAGTGACTGACTTCTGCTGAAAACACTATTATTTATGCATTTTTCAATTAGTTTGAAACGCAATACCCAGTTCGATGACCTTTCAAAGCACTTTAGTCTAATCACCCCAGAAAAAAACAACTGATATCAACAGGTAACACGGTGTGCAATTGTGATGGCAAACGCAGCTAACGACATTGGACAAATTTGCTACCACTGTATAGTACGGTAAAAACGATCTCTTGAACGAATAGGAGACCATTTATCACAAGACTTCTATGGTGGTAGCTGATGGTAAATTTTGATTGTACTTGAACACTATCCTTTCGGAATACTAACGGAACTTGGCTGGAAAGTCTGCAAATGACGCTCGTTGTCTTACATTCTGTATGCACCATGATCAGTACACTTTTTAGTTAGTCTTTTCACATTTGTGGTCAGCAACGATTATTGGGATTAATATTGCTTCTTAGATGTCACAGTTAATCGGAAGGACCGTTTACGAAACGAAGTTTCTTATATCGAATTGGCCAGGATTAGTAGCCACAAGGCTGTCTAACCCTGTGGTAATAGATTATTTGGGTAGTTTTTGTTAACTCCGCTTGATCAAAACCTACGAGAAGATCGCCCGCACTCCAAACCACTTCGTAAACTCGCTCCCGTGAATCGACAGCTGTGCGCTTACCCTTTCGTTTGCTTGCTCAATTGTTGGTATGAGCATTATTTTGCCTTTGTGTTTGTACGTTTTGTCCATATGCTGTTTCTAATGCCACCAAGCTGCTGGTGAGTTTCTTTGTATTCACTTTGTGTACATCGTTGGAAACGGATTTGTTTTACACCCATGAACAGTTCGAGAATCGTCCTACTGCTGTTACCACAGAAATAAAGTAGCAGATGAGTTCAGTCTTTCTTTCTTCTGGACAAGCTTGAAAGTATGAACCTAGAAGAAAACTTTTCCAGCTTACGTGATCATTCCGTTAGTGTTACATTACGCCTTTCCATTACTGCGATTTGTTTCAGCTACCGTTGCACGTTGGGGTTTGCTGACTTGATTGGGTTACGCGACCTGTTATCACAAATTCTCTCATGTTATTAGGACTCCATTAAGATGAGTTCCTCTTTGCTATCATTACCGTCGTGTTTATGTGAACCGCTTAGCTTTAGCCACTGAATAATTCTTAATTTAGGGCGACGAATAAAAACGATACAAAGACAGAGGCAAGAGATAATGAGACATCTCGAAGTGAAAAGTTCTGGCATCAGCATTCAAGCTAACTTTGCTTAATATGTTACGTACAGACGAAAGCTTAAGTTCCGCGAGAGTACATTATTGTCTAAGGAAAATTTATTCTCCCTCTCTCGGGAACAGAAGCAAGCTGAACGTAATCATTCGAAGACAAATTGGAGTGCGTAAAATATTTCGAAACTGGCAAGCGTTTCATTCGCACGGCTCTTGTAAAGTGATATTTGATGTGAAACTTTTTCCATTTTTAAATAAAAAATCAAGAATTTTTCATTGATAAATGAAATATACCAGCACACATTGACTGAAGAGTTTGGTTGCACATTTGTATGACAAAAGATACTAAGTGTGATATGAAACGTTGTGTTTTTAGTAGACATGTAGGTAATACACATTTCTTCTTTGTTTCACAATGTTGTGGTTTTTGCAGGATGTGTTGTAAAGTTCCTGTCACACGTTATGCAACTGACGAAAGTACGAGAAACTGATCTTTCTCGCAAAATACTTGTCTCTTTTACAGCTTTCGAACAAATGAGCAGTACAAAATGTTTCACACGTTGTATCAAGTTAAAAATTAGTAGTGAAATATAACTAACACTGCAGGTCTAAAGATTCTGGGAGAACATCGGGAGGGAATTTACTGCTTTTACACCACTTAACAGCCTGTTACAAACACATTTCTTCCCAAGCTACTTAGTAAAATGAACATAACAGATTCAGGCAGCATGATCTGCAGTCAAGGTCAGATATTTTATTACTGCGTTGTAGTTTAAATCAAACAAAAATAACTGGCAGCTAGTAACATTAACCGTCTAACTCACTGGTAAGAAAATGTAGCAAAAATAAAATCTAAAATTAGCGAGTATGACCTAGCTTTTGATAGTAATGAAAGTTTTAAAACTTCGTATAATTATAACTTCCAACTATCAAATCAGTAATGTAACATAGGCTACTAAGTCCAGTTGAAAAGAGATGATGCGTAAACACTGAGAATCGCCGACTGTTTGGAGGATGTCTGCAGAGATCTTGATAACTGAAAAATATTTGACGACATTTTACAATTGTAAAAATGGCAGAAACATTCGCGAACTGAAGTACACATCTTTGAAAGGGAAAAACACCAGGGTCAATTGCGGTTGACTAGCCGGCTCGGTTGTGTCATGGAAACGACGGCGACTCTCAGTAGTGGTTCTATGCATTTAATTTTCAGTGTTGACCGTTTAAACGACCGATATCGAACTACGTTCATTATCCAACTATGTAAGTTTTGCTCCGGAGCTTTATATCTGTACAGCCATGCCTGATTGAAAACCGTATCTTGTGTACCGCACATTGCTGAATAAAATGAACTGCACCTTGACAGAGGTTATATTTCATTTAAAGGACGACTTAAACTTTTTGCCCGGTAAGATACAATCGTTTCGGGATTTCCGGTCACCCTGAGCAGACTTTACTGATACCAAATCTTTGTATCCCAAACAATTCAAGGTGTGATCCGGGAAGAACAGTCCAGGTTCTCTTGTTCACTACCTAGTAGCTCAGACGTGGATTGACTAGTCATCAAGTTTCATTGTAAGAATGTCCACGGCATCATTGAATCATTCGAGCCTGACTCTAAGCGCGTAATTTTCCGATGAATTACTTGTGGTAAAGTCATGGCTCAGCAGTTTGTAGACCACATCCTCGACAATCGCCAACTTTTAGTCACTGAGGGACAGCATAAGGAGCTCGACTGGGTTATACTCAGCGGAGCGGACTTCTGCTTAGCCAACTGAGCAGCATCCGGAGAAAGGTAGTATTTCAGTGAGTATCCGTGAACGCTTAACGTTAGCAACAAATTATATCATGTCATCGGTGAATCAGTTTGAACCGGTGCATTTATAAAGGTGCAGCGGGATGTCAGCGACGGTCTTATTCTTTTCATATCAGTTTTGAACAGGTTAACTGCTACTGGCTGTCCCTACCCAGTACTTTGTTTGTTCTGGAACATGAGTGCGGTCCACTTATAAGCCAACTACTAAAAGACTAGCATTAACCTACTTTTTAACCGTAAGTGTCTGTTAGCCACAGTAGAATAGGAAAGGCTTGCAGCCTTTCAAAAACACATACAGCGAACGAGACGATGCGATACTGCAGTAGTAACTTTTCGTTGATTATTTCCCCGAGGCAATGGTGACATTCATTCCCAGAAGTGTTATATAATGTTTCGCCTAATTTGTCGTATACCTCTTCATCCAGGTCGTAAACATTAATTAAGATCACAAGAAGTAAATTTGAAGTCAAATACGGGAAGGTTGACTGGAGTGGTGGCTGACGAAAGATGTCCTTTTGCTCAAGGTTTGAAGCAACTCACTGGGTTATGAGAAAAGGCTTATCTTCCGTAACATTTCGTGGGCTTAGGCCTGGTTTTTCTTTTGCAGATCGTGTTAACAAAAGTATGTCAAGTAGAATGAAACCTACTTTTCCAGAAGTCTAGCCAACAATACTCGAAAGACGCACGCCTGTTATGCGCAAAAATGTGCAGAGACACTGGCAAGGCTACTCGTAGGAGAAATTTCCTCCTGACATTCCGTGTACAAACAAACTGACAGTACGCTTGGATAACAATTCAGTCAACAGTTGTGGTGACGGCTCAGACTTCACCTGACGACTGGAACACTGTTCCCAACAGCAGTTCCGTGAAACCGAACATAGCTTCAGCCTACTGGAATGATTGTTCAAGCTGTCCGGCCACAGTTTGGATTCATTTCGAGGTCTTGCCTTTAAGCCCCAAAGGGAAGCAGCTGCGACGGCTTCCGACAATGTATACCAAACTAAGTTAAACTAGATGCCAAATGCATTTTTTTTGTCAAGCATTGTACGGAATGGACGTCACAGAATCAACGGGGTGGTGGTTCGAGCTGGTCGACAGTTAATTTACCGAAGTGTAATGTAGCAGTTAGAAGAAACTCAACGCTAAGCTTACGTCGCCCCTGTTACTCCAATACTTACGAAAGGTCCCAGCTTAAGTAATCTATCTGTATATGGGTTGGAATTAATCGTTTTAACCTTTTGCATTGTTGCCGGTTGCACTTTTGAATGTGGGCAATGTCCTTCAAGATATCCGGAGACAGGATGGCAAGTTAACTCAAACAGAGATCGCAGCAATAAAGTGAGCATTACCAAAAAGCCTCCGGGTTAAAAAACACTCTGATAAGCGACTATTCGCTCTGCTGGTTTGAAAAAACAGTCTGACATGCCACTTCGTTGTTGTCGGTCAACAGTGTGTATTCGCAAACTGGTTACGTTTTCTTTTTCGTCATACTCGGTGGTTTTCGTCTTTTTCTTCTCTACAAATTCCCACTTACCTGCCATTCTTCAGCTTCTTAGATCACTGTTGACGATAATGGGAGCTCGAACTATTATACCCATGGGTACGAGTCAGAGTTGAAAATGCTGCTGCACATGAATGTCCATCAAGTTACAGTTCACGGACGACAGAAGTAGTCTGTAATGATCACTGAAAAGTTTCGTTCGGGCTCATTGATACTCCGCGTTTCTTTGTACCGGTAAGGTTGTATACTTCCATACTTTTAGTCATATGATGGAGCCGAAGATGTTTTACGGTATAGCAGTAACTCTACTCATCTCTTTATAGTTTTTAAAGGCATGTTACACTTATTACAATAAACGAACTGTTCGTATTATAATCAAATAACCGAAATGGAATGTGAACATGTTGTGGGACCTCGACTAGGAGTATGGTAGAAGGTTGCTCCTAGTGCGAATCAACCTGGCACATCGCTGTTTGCTCACCGTCAGCCGGAATATACATTGTTGACCTTGATTGTGAATCCGTGATTTTCTGACAGGAAACAGGCCGCTTAAAAGAAACAAAATAAACCGTAATTAAGGGGCCTGAGGCACGTTACTGACCAGTCAAATCTATTTGAATGCTTTGGGAAAATCTACGTAGGCACTACCAACCAGCTAGTTTACAACAGTCATTTTTGCTTACGTTTGCCAAGACACATATGAAGATCTTGTGGGAATCTGTTTTGGCACCAATGGTGGTCAAGTATCAACAGTATAGACCAAACAAAGTGCACAAGTGAATGATCGTCAGTCAAAATCTTCATAAATTTGGGGTCTACCGATAATGTGAGGGTTTTTTAATTGATGGGTTCATTGAGAACATCAACGTTACAATTGCACGCTTACGTTGGCAAAATAGTCACCAAATACTAATCTGGACTGTTAAGTTAGACGTGGTCATAGTGCTGTCAGCCAAATGTGATAAGCACCTGGATATTGATTACAACGAAGCAAAGGTAAATTCTCGAAAACTTTGGGTGGCATAACAGTAAAACTTGTGTAGAATCTTCACTTGTGCTCCTGGATTCCAACAGTGAGTCTCAGGATTTAGCAGAAAATACGTGCAGTATTTGTTGAAGAGACTGTTAGTAGCATTCTTATTTGAGATGGTGGTCTAAACAATCTGACCGTTTGTGCAAGTCAGTATATTATTTATGGGATAAACTAGCGTTAATGATCACTTACTGTCCATACTGACTCTTACCTTTTGATATAACTCTTGCTGGTCATTTGAGAAGTTAGCGATGATCACTTTTATCGATCGATACATGGCCTGAATGGCTGGCTTTACTGTGGGTGAATATCAAGTGCAAGACATAAGTGGATTTTGCATTTAGAATATTCAGGTTGTCCAAGTATACCACCGGAAACTCTGGTAAACGTGTCTTCGATGTGTTACCAGCTATCGCCTAGCGAAATGTGTATTGTGGCGTCCGGCCTACAAGTAGCAACCAACTCTAGGCACCCGGCTTTCGAGTCCTCTATTTAAAAATTCTCATTAACTTTGGGACTTAGGGAAAACAGCTGTACCTTAGCGAACGAACCAAACAGAATCAGACCGAAATCACTACAGATAGAAGCTGTTGATCTGAGTGTTATTTGCTGTTTCTTCCTGAATTGATAATGGCCAAGCCTGTGGAGTTTCTACCGGAAACCGCACTTTTTGTAGGCTCTCTGACGTTTGGAGCAAAACGTGCTTTTATAACTGTATTATAAAGGAGGGAGAAGGACGACGTCAATAAGGCATGGACCTCACTGATTTTGAAGTGAATTCGTTTTATACACGAGTACAATTTGTAAGCAAAATTTAAAAGCCTGCTTGTTTATAACGCCCCAAATGTGCAGATCGTTCATCCACGAAATAGACGAGGATCGATGAGCCACATCGACAGCACACATGACTGTAGGATTTAAGTTGATAATAAACTGCACATTTTTAGAAGCAAGTGGATAAGTGGATTGTGGATTGTGTTCGTCGGCAGACTGCTGTCCAGTTGATGGGCTATGCAAAGTTCTCAGTCATTTACTATATTAACTAACTATGGTTAGAGCCAGTGGATTTACCTTATATTGGATATTCGTTTCTCACCAGACAACTTATTGTTTTGATTGGCTCACTATCTCATCAGATAGGCTATAATAGAGAACTCATTCAGCTTGCCTTGGAGAGATGGGACCCTATTATTTAGGCATTTGGTTGAAATAAACCTCAATCTATCGTACATTCAGGTAAATAGGTCTATATGCTTTCAAGACTAGCCTACCGTTTGTTAGTCCCTGTCGGAGTCTTAGATCAAGCTGAAGAATATGTCACAAATCCAGAAATGAAGGTGTTTGAAAGTGATAATAAACTTTTTTAGAGATCTTTACAGATGGGTGGTTTCCATGGAATATCGTGAAGTTTGCAGGGATTAGGTCCAATCATCCGTGCATGATTGGTGTAACACTATTGCAGAATGATTTATTGCAAAGAGTAAACCAAGGCACTGTGATTTGGTCAGCGTTGTTTTGAGCCAAAAATATCTTTAGAAACCTTCTAATTACCGAAATGGGTGTTGAATGGGTTGGTTTCTAACACATGTTTACACGCGTTTTCAGAAGACTGGACAGCTCTGTTTAAGCAAATATGAACTACCATTGTCTTGATACTTGTTTTCCCTGTCAGAACTGCTTATAAGTTCTACGGAAGGGACAGTTTTGACGAAGGGAAAAGCGCAACTTCTCTTTTGTTTAACGCGTTATTCTGACTGAATGAAATCCGGTTGTCCCTGTGGGTGTCGGTTTGAAATCAGGTTGGATTGTTCTTCATACAGTGATTAATTTCCCATGACCAAAGTGTGGGTTTTAGTTGGTCGCTGAACCTGGTTTAGGTTTTGGTTACAATCACCAAAAAGTCGCTTTTCATATTTAACTGAAGTGCTAAAGGAGGTAAACGTTTTTAGCAGTCCGTGAGAAGTGTCTTGACATGTCTCTTATGTTTGTAGTTCTCGCGAACCACCGCTGGGAAGTTCAGCATTAGCATGCGCCGTTTATCCTTTGACTGTGATTAGGTTGATTGTTTTCATCCACTTGTCAGCGGCACCTGAAATTATCTTTCGGCCACCAGTAGTATTGTGGACATCTGAGGGTAACTTTTTCATCATTGGCATAGGTTGCAACCTCCCTGGACAGTCCCAAATAACTGAGCTGCTGCTTAAATCACTGGTGTGGTTGGCGACATCTATTTTGGATTAGCCTGTCACAGTGACCGTAGCCAAAGAACTATAAGGTTGACAGTATGTTGATTTCAAAATAGCACCTAGGTCGGAGATAAAATAAATGCGATAGATAATCGGTCAATTTTCTTTCTGAAAAGTGTTTAAACTTGAAGCATTGCTTTCCGGTGATAAACTTGAAAAGTGAATTAAGAAGCGCTATATTGCAGTTTTTGCCATGACACATTTGGTTGCATTCTTATGAGTGCTTACTAAAGGCCGTTAAATTTTATCAAATCAAACCAAACTGAGAAACAAATTACAATGAAATGTCAGCCGTATATTGGTGTTCAAACCCTACCGTTGCCAAGGCAATGAAAGGGGGACAAGCAGTTCTTGTCGAATGCACAGGACAGGCCTATTTCTTCTGATAGTAACCGCTTTAGCATATCGAAGAGGTTGTGGGTTTGTGGTCATACCGATGACCTTCAACTCTGGGCGTATCCGGTTGAAGGTTCTTCAACAACAACTATATGGAATGGTTGAGGCAGGTTGTTTGTATGTTCGGGTGATGGTGGTGGCGTTTGGCGTAGCATCAAAGGCAGCAAAACCTGTCGTGGCATAAATCGTACATTACAATATTCCTGACTTCACTCTTCTAAAACTACCATTGAAATTTGTGGATTCCAAATTTTCATCCTAGTTTATGAATTTTTCAACTGATGTGTAAATTTTATTGGGGCATGCCAACGCAATAACTTGTGGACGGTCAGAGTGCAAACAGACAGGTAAAGCATCTGCGGGGTTATCATTCTAGACTCTTATGGTTGCGCTAAACTTAGAAAGAGCCGTTTGTCTACTGAGCAAACTTCAAGAGATTTTGAAATTATGTTTATTCGGCACGATAACGTTCCGTAGCTTATAGCCCGTTCTAAGAATAAGTGAAATGATACGAATCTTATGTCCGCCTGTCTGGTTAACAAACTTCAGACTGGCACTATGTGCAGAGCTGATTTGGAACGCTGAAACGTTTGAAAGCACAAGATAGTCAACCAAACAGCAATCGCTTTTACACTCATTGGCTGCCAACTAAAACAGAAGGGAAGCAAGGTACAGTTCAGACATCAGGTGTGGTGTGCATGAGTTAGCTGGTTGAGAGCAAAATACGCATTCCGGTGACCTTTCGTGGACAAGAGTGTTTGCGTGGAATGTGCGTGAATGCCCTTCCATCATTCGGTAGCAGTAGTGATAGAGGTATCGAATATTGTGCGGTAGCGGACTGTCTATACTGTGGCAAGAATGAAGCCAGCCTGATAGCGTATTGCCAATACTGTTCACACCCTGCTCTATACGGAGCTCAACAAATTTCCTCACTTGTGGGTCATCGGTCTCTCAAGCTTATTCAGGTGACTGCGCATCACACAATGTTCTTCGTCAAACGCGACAGTTAATGAGCTGTGTCCACTGCCAATTCAGCTAACTGCTGGGCCTAACCTTAACCCTGTGAACTTACAGTGGATGACTTAATCAAATAGCAGACACCCGACTGTGTGGCACATAATTTTAAACACTCTGTCGACCTCGTTGTACAACGTTGTCATCCACGCAGATATATGATATCTGCTGTCAATGCAAATGTCCACGTACACCACATCAGGAATCTAAAGCCATTTGCAGATTGGCAGTCAGAGGGCACAAAGTATAACAGTATAACTTCTGAACCTGAGTGAAGTGGAAGTACCCTTCATGTGAATAACTGACTAATTCAGTGAAAAACCCCATTTTCCAACTTTTTCCAAAGGACCGTTTGTCACTATGGCCAAATGGTAAGGCAGATCACTGGGCGATCATTTGTCACCGTTTTTCTAATGGGCCAGTCGAAGGACACGTTGGTTCAAGCAAATTAGTCCATCCAAACTCGAGTGAAAATTATGCTGAAATTGATGGCTAATGCTTGGAGAATTTGAGCTAAACAACGAACATACGACTGGTGTGCCTCGGTCGTGTCGCGGGGTAAAAGAGGCAAACAAGTGTGTTGATGCAGATATACAAACACAGTCAAAAGAAAGTTAAATTTTATTTATCATGATCCAATCCGAAGATGGGACATTGTTTCTCATGGTTTATTGGTGGAAACATTGAAGAATGCGACGGCTAATTTGGTTCAATGGCCTGAGTGTAGCGGCTGTTTAGTCAAATCGCCTACGACGCCAAGGCATTTGGAGAAACCGGCAAATGAGCCTGTGGGGAGGCTGTGTTGTAGATGTCGATTCGTTAACACTAACAACTTTGGTCCAATTGTGTAAGGCAAAATACTAAAGGATTGCCTAATGTGCTTACAAAATGCCGATGCAGACTCTATATCTTATGGAAAACTGCTGATCTTGAGTGTACTTCTGAATGAAAATTTCCAAACAGCACAAATGATATCAAACGATAACTCACCTCATGTGAAGCAGTTATGAATCTACTTTATGGCAGTGTGTAGGACGTACGTAGACCCGATGTTCGACGATGAATTTGTGAGAGCTGTTGACCGAACGGTATACATAAAAAGTCGTATTAGTTGATGGAGTTCAGGAACTGGCAGTTCTTAACTTCAAAGATAGTGTGCTATTTGCCAAGTTAGATTAAACTCAGTAATATGAAGGAATTCTTGTAGGAGCACTAATGGTATATTCTAGTCAGATGTGAATGCGATGTTAATTTAAGGTTCTGAAGCGTAGTCACCAGAAATATACAACACAAACTTTTTTCGGATATTCTGACATCAAATTTTTTATTTGATCACACATACAATGGCAATAACTGGTAGACGCCAATGAGGTTAGGAGGCAGAGTGTGGTTAGAAGAGTAGGCTGACTGATTGGCGAAATTCGCAAGGCTGCATAGAGTGAGGCAGTAGAGCTATGTACTGACAATTCCAACCATAACTCTCCCTTGCCATACGTGTATTGTCAATGCCTCAGCCGACTGGGACAAGGTATGAAGTGGGCAATCGATGATTCGATATAGTGGCATGAAATGAGCTGCCGGTGAGCTAGTCTTGATAAGTGTAGTCCTTTTTCCCGGCTGGAGTCCTCATGATTGACAGGGTCGTTCTGTATACATTCATCCAGCTGTTTCTGTGGATCCAGCCATGTTGGCCACATAACCAGAAGCTTGCCTAAACGGTCTGTGAGTGTCACGCAATCCGTCCCGATTGTGGAAAGACGAAGTCAACCAACAGCACCGTACTATCCTACCAGGTGGATTTTAGTCAATCTTTCAACGTGTCAGTGTAACATACAAGCCGGCCGGGCAACTTGGAAACACCGGGGGACAGCGTTCTGTTGAAGTAGTTGTTTTGACAACAGTCCTGTAACAGGAAGCAACATAAGCAAGTGTGATCCAAAGGCCCAGTAAGCCATTCACCCGACTCACACAAACGAAAACTAAAACGGCGTCAACAACACAGCAGCGCACCCTGTTACGCAATTCAAATTCAACCCGTGTGCGCCTTCTGGTTTCGACCGCACGTTACATGAGAGGCATTTTGCCCATTTTACCGTGTGAAGATCATTCAGTCAAAGGCCGTGAAGCGTAGGAATACGTCCACAACCGAAGTCTTTAAAATCATTATTTATATCTCACCCGTTTGTCCAAAAACCTTTCTATCTAGTATTTAAAACTGTCTTGGTTAACCTTTCACTTTGTAAGCTTATCAAAACTCACTGTTCAAGAGGTTTCTTGATTACAGTTTAACACTTGACCTCAGTAACCTACCTGTTGTCGAATCAATGCCGTAATGATTTCCTTGAAACACTCTGGTAGAAATGTCGTGTATTTAGTCTGATAACGAACCTTTGAAAACGAGTTTATTTTATAGGCCTTATTAATACGATTTAATCGTAGAGGTTGAACGTGATATGAACTAGGGCAACCCGGTATCGAAGTGTGCACCCTTGTTCATAACAAGAGTAAACATTTTAAGATCAACAAAGCGAGTGGGCTGTGCACTTGCTCTTTTTTGCCTCCCTTGATTTTTGAAGGGTTTTTAATTGTCACCTTAAGGTTTTAATGACAATTTTGTGTGGTCAGTTCGTCTGGCAGCTAAGGCGACAGGTTTCACCAATGCATACTCAGCTGCACTTGGCTTGACGTGTCAAAACCAACATTTGTATATAAATATTTGTTGGTCTTCATCACATTTGCACTTGTCACTGCTGTCAGTGTGTTAGGGTGCGCATAAACCTTCATGTAATTAGATTGGTATTTGCTAAGTCATGTTATTGGCCTGTGGCCAGTGCATGTCACGCAACTGCGGCATCTTTGTAAGTGCCATGAAGTGACCGACAACACTGAAACGGTTTGACACCTCGCCTTTGATGTTTGTTTACTTGAATTTGGATTTGTTGCACTATCCATTCAATGTAAACATAATGATATTTTAGTGCCGACTAATAAAGTTTGATTATTGTAATTATATTAATTTATCCCAAGAGACATAGGTTATCAGGGAGAATGGGAACGTTATGGAACCTGTAATTCTAGTGCATCCTGTTCGCTTTGGTCTAGGCAAGTATTTTTTTAAAAATGACCGCGAATGCAACGAACAACATATTCCTTCACATTCGACCTCTTTGATTTCTGAAGTGGGAACTTATGCAGCTTAAAATCTAATCAACAGAAATTTTCAGTAAATTCCCTTTATGAATGGACAAACAGTTTTTGCACGGTTACCCCATCTGAAACCTCATACTATAAGTGAACATAGGGCACAGAACTCAGGTGGAGTGGTAGTTTGTAACTGTGTATTCACATAACATGTTCCGCCGTTAAAAATAATGACAATACCCATGTGTACAGGTTCCAGCGCATATTACTTTGAAGTGCAATAGACAAAATCCGTGATGAAGGTTCTCTATAAATCTATGATGGTTTGATGGCATTTTCACCTTTCACTAACAATATTCTGTGACAGATGCTGTCACTGATTTGTTCATGTTGTATATAATCACGTGGTGGCTTTCTAGTACGACTGCGTTTAGTTCAATTCGATTAGTTGTCAAACACTGACTAACATGTTATTTGATAATCTGCGTTCATTTATTGAGCCGGTTGAGAAGAACAAAATTTCCGGATTAGACCAACACGCTTGCTGCTAGTATGAATAAGAATTTTTCTCAGTGATCCTGCTGAGTGTGCATTCTTCTTTAACCTCAGAGCTGTAGATTCAAATCCCCTTGAAATGATAATGTCACGTAGTCGGGAAACAAATAAACACCAAAAACGCCGACTAAAGTTATTATACTCTCAAATCTTCTCAGCGTGATCGTGATTTCGGAATTACCAACAAGAACTACATCGAGTGGACACTTCACCCTCAAGAGGCCCTTCATATGCTGTCATATTTACATACATTAAAAACCACACAATGAACGCTTAGTATGGCAAACAATGTTTTTTTACTTATCACATAATGGTAGATCTTACGATTGGATGGTCTGGTTTATTTGAAACGTCTGTTGGATTGGACAGTTGAGTTCACTTCGGAGCTGCTTCCCTATCAACACTCTGTCGTTTACCGTGTTGCAGTTATGGGAAGCTTTGCTATTTTGAACAAATATCCTGCTGTATACATCAACGATCTGCCAGCTGAATAGGATACATCTCTGGATCATAAAGGTTTTTCGTATTGAGAAAATCTTAGGCGGTACTTTGAACTACCAGCCGTCTTTCAAGAAACCATTTTTTTAAGGTGCTATGATTGTCGAGAAGCTTAAGTAACCCAACGATAATAATTTCCATTGAGCTCTTCTGATAGAAGCTATCGTATTCATAGTTAAGTAGTGCCATTTAAAAATGACCATAACATTCAACATTTGCCTAACTAACTTTCAGAGACATAAGTTATTCACTTTTTCTAGTAAGCTTTTTGATTCAACCAAAAGAACTTTACAAATAACCATAGCTTATGATTATCGACAAATAATCTTTAAGTACAGTCCGTTCAGAAAACTGTTCTGTTGCTCAGAATACTCATCCAAAGAACAAGATTAATACAACCTGCAGCCTTCATTGGCATTTCACCGACAGTCATAAAATTACTGATGAGTAGTAGGGGATTTTGGTTTCCGTGTAAATTGAACATTATCCACAATTGATCGTAGCTGTTGTATTCCCATAGATTTACCAATCGGCCCTTTTCGTAAAGAACCAGTAGGTCTGCAAACTTGGTGGACAACTTAAAAAAGACCACGATCTACTTGGATGAGGCTAAATATTCTGTCGAATTTAAACTAGTATGATTTGATAAATAAAATGATCTACATATTTTGCATGCTCAACTCATACAATGGAATAAAGGTATTCACACCACGAACACTACGTAATTCACCAATACTCTGAAGGCACGCCCAATAATTTACAATCACTACCGGAGCAGTGGACTAACAATCACGTGATTGTTCATGCATTGTAGAATTAAAGAAATCAATAAGGTTGTACCAATCAGGCGCGATATAGAAGCAACTGATAATATTGGCCAATCAAGCATATATATATATATATATATATATATATAACATATCTCATTTGAAAACGGAATAGGGAGTAGCAACGTTGTATATTCGGTAACATGTGTGATGAATCGCGAAGAATGTCCACTACAGCAGCTTCGGCTAAAAGACGCGTTTGCTTACCCGTGGATGGTAGTGCCCATGCAACTCGTGCTGTGGAATGGTATTTAGCTGAAATGTACAAACCCGGCGACTATTTAATCTTTGTACATTCACTGGAAGCTCCAAATCTGCCTACCATGTGTATAAGCTCTGGTCTTAATGTGCCGATCGATGTGTGGACGAAAGCCTTACAGGAGAAGTGAGTTTCATGAAAATCGTAGACACATTTTCCAACTACAATTGAACTCATAATACACCTCCCCCTTACAGATATTTTCGCAACCGTCAAACATAATATTGATGCAGTGTTCAGGTTAATTATCCCACGATTTACAGGTGTTCATTTTATCTTTTCAAAAGGTAATTAGGACTGTGACATTTTTTAGTTTGAAAACTAATTTTTGTGTGGAACGCTAGTTGATTTAGTTGTATGTGATCTGCACAATCTAAAATGTGCTTTGAAAAAACTGGTTGGAAATAATAAACTCAAGGAAGTATCTACCTCCAGTAGCGTTCGTAAATAATTAATTTATATTCATACGTTCCACTCAGGAAAGTAAGAAATAACATAAAGTGACTCAAGAACGGTTTAAAAGCAAAAGTATTTACTAATTACATCAAGCGCCAACGATGTGATTAAAGTAATCTACAGAAGTAACGAATGTAAAGCATATTTCATAAACTTTTCCCATTTTAACCTGTTTCATTGTCTCACTTTACTTGCATCTGGGCAACAGATCGTAATATCTCTATTAGCCGTACGGTTCAAATATACTTACTGAAAGTGTCAATTGTACTAAACTTATGAACGATGAAGATATATTACTACTGAACCCCATGAAAGAACGTGACTTGAACGTTAAACTAATTTACTGAGTTGCCGCGTTTAAACTATACCGTTATTTAAGAATGCTTGTGAATAACCTGAGACATGATGAAGTCAACAGAT
Source organism: Paragonimus heterotremus (assembly GCA_013368495.1). Taxonomy (NCBI): domain Eukaryota; kingdom Metazoa; phylum Platyhelminthes; class Trematoda; order Plagiorchiida; family Troglotrematidae; genus Paragonimus; species Paragonimus heterotremus. Next base: position 46,049 of record LUCH01003462.1, read on the forward strand.
GTTTGTGTTTGTGTAAAAACACCGGAATACTGCTTAATCTTTAAATACACTAATTGGGAAACCCGTTTGTAAGGATGACAGAACAGACCCATGTAAGCAAAGATCTGTTCACTAGTGTTTTATACGAGTGTGTTGAAAAATAGGATGCAACAAGCACTCATTTAGCACAGTTATGAAGTGAGCGATATTCGCACTGTTTTATTGGTTCTTTCCAACGGTTTCAAATTAAAATTGGTCGCGATGAAGCCAGTAATTATTTTTCAACAATAAGTTGTGTTCTTGTACCTGGCTGGTTTAGGTCTCTCGGTCGGAACATATCTGTGGTCAACCTAGGTAAGCATATCCACAATTTATCATCAATTAACAGATAATATGTGGCAACAGGCCAATGGATAACGCCAAACGTCATAGTTATAGGTATATACTTCACTATGTAAAGGTTCTCTACGAAGCCACTGATGAGAAAGGATGTCCTTACATTAACCACTAGTTCAGATACGTTGAGATTCTGATTACTAATGTCAAGAGTAATTTCGATTTGCAAATCAGGCCAGTTGTGATTTCAGTCGATTAAAATGTAATCTAGCTTAAAATATTTTAGGAGACCCCCCATCGCGTAAATATGCTGAAATTTTCGGTTCAGTAATTATCCACAAATGTAGCGTGAAACACAAGTGCAGTGTACTTTAAGCATGGACCACGATAATGCTGAAGTCGACCTTGCGTTGATTAAAGTCGTCCATAAATTGAAGTTAGGACAACCTTGCAAGATTAGATTTGTAAGTATTTTCAGGGCGTAAATGATCCTTGACTGCCGTGGCCCTCAAACATTGATAGGTCATATCATTCAGGCGAACGGTTAAACCATTCAGTTTATAGAGAGGTCAGAATAGCCAGGACATCTATCGCATATATACTCAGCTAGCTGTCATTGTGGTATGTTGCACCAACCATACCGGCAGATTCGTGACAGTGGCGTAACGCAGCTATATGTGTTGTGTTCCTTTTTCCTACTTAACAGGTGCTGCATGGTAGATCACAGTTTACTCCATACTATGTGACGTTAATGCACCTAATCTCTCAGAACCTCCAAAGTTGACCGGATTTGATCAAGCTTGTGCTGTTTTCGCCGTCGTCATTCCACGTTTGCTGATGAAGGTGTTCAATTAACCATCCAAAGTCTCGATTCACCAACCTACATAAACCTGTTGACGTCTATGTCACGGACATGCCACCTTTCTGAACTATAGGCCAAAACAGAACGTGCAGGAGCACCATATACCTTAAATATCAACGGCAACCATACCATTTTTGAGGTTATAGGTTAGCAATGTGATACGTATTTTCTCATTTCTCTAGGGTATCTCAATGGTATTAATAAAAACGGATGAGATCATTCTACCCGAGTTTATAAAACCGTTTGTGGTTTCAAGCGGAGTGTCTTCAATAAAAAACGTAATACTGGGAATATTACAGTGTTGAGGCAACATTGCACGTTGTAGATGCGATGCACATACAATCTGGCGCGTTTGCGCACCTACTTCTTTATTGTTCGCTTGCTTTTGGCGGTGGGATTAGGCAAGATAACCACAGCTCCATACTACTTTCTAGCAAGCTAAGTTCTGGAAGAAATTCAGCACTAAGTTCCTCAAGTATACTTTGCGGAATTTCGTCGACGACAAGGGAGAATAAGATAGGAGAAGTCGGATGCATTTGGTAGACATCACTAGAAGTGACGTACGCCCAGGCATTCGTCTTTGAACTCTCACACGGCTTGTAGTGTGAGTACAGTGGTTTCACCGAATTTATGTACTTCTCGGGAGCTCCGTTAAGAAAGAGGGTTACAGAGAATTTTGCTTTTTCTAGACCAATCCTGGAGTACCACTGCTGTTAATAAATCCCTCATCCAATCTGAATCCAGCTTACTCGTTACATATCTGCTTTTCTTGGGTCTAGTAGACGGACCTAACATAAGACCAAAGATTAACTGGGACACAAGAGATATGAGGCCGATGCCTCTGTGGTCTTCAAAATAATTCCAACTCGTTTTGAAACGAAAACAAATATTGAGCGACACCAATCACCAGTGTTTTCCAATCCGTTTTGTCAATTATGAAATAAACCCCTCCACACTATTCTTGAAAAAATAAAGAAAAAAGATCTGGTTCTGGCGCCGTTTTATGCCTCGCGAACATAAGCTTCAAATCCACTTCCGCTGTCAGCAGAGAACCGCTCTGAACTCAACAAGTGACCATTTAATCATCGTCGTTTACATAGTGCAGTTAAAATCAGGGAATTATTTTTCAACATTTTCAGCTAACCTGTCACCTGATGGCGCGACTGGCTGGCAGAAAGTGAGATATCTTTTACAACTCGGGCCAAGCATGCGCTGACTGAACCTTCATCACAGTCACGAAACGGGGACAATGGCTTTTCTGTCTTCCTATGACTGAAATTAAGGCTTCGGTTAAACTTTGCTTTGATAACTCATTAGAAGATAGTAACACTTCCTGTTACCTACTTAAAAGTTCAACATTCAAGATTTTGAGACAAGTCAAACGAACCAAATGTGTGCAAACTCGCTGAGGAGTCTGACGTTCATTGACTGGAATGCCAGACCAATCAGTCCCCAGTTTTTGCAATACCTGAGTAACACGAGTAGCAGTCAACAACTGCCTGGGCTACGACATTAGTTTACATTTTAGCTAGTAATCAGTGGATTTGCATACACAATAGTCAGCGTTCAACCTCATGCTCAAGGAACGGTTACCATCATCACTGTTACCATACGTGATAGCAAATAACCTGGTGACTTGGCCAACATAATCACAAAAGAAAGAAAAATCCCTGATTTACAAATAAAACAGAAAACAACGATTGGACTTGATATCCGATCTGAACTACCACACGTGGCATTAAAGTGCTCACAGCTGACAAATAGGCAGTCAGAAATTGAGTGTGAGTAAAATGGAATTCCATGTCAGCTTCGAAAGCTACGGTTCAAAGACAACTCAGTCACACAACGGTAACATACATGACACGCAGTCCCTTTAAGCGCCATCCTTGCTAACAGTCCCACTCATAGGCGATATGTGTTACGAGTGCACCGGTGTAGTAGGCGAATACAACTGACAGCGACAGTTATTTTCACTTTCTCGTGCTACGTTACGCCACATCTTAAACCAGTCAGTTCGAACATGGGTGTTGTGCTCAGTCCGGTAAAGCACTCAGTGCCATCACTGGTAAGTAACTCAATCCCTCAAAACCGTGAACATTTAAAGACCTAACAAACGAACATGTTACGACTGGTCTGTTTTCGAAGCTCCCAGCTGCTAACTCAATAACGTCTCTCAGTGGGCAAAACTGATCACAGACACCGATAGTCCGGTAGTTGCTACAAATCAGTACCATTCCTAGCATGAAAATACTCACGTGGTTGCGTTTTATAAACGACTCTTGAGGGGTAGCTGTCTGTAGTTGGAAGCCAACTTATGTAGCAAATCTGCATCGGAGTTGACGATAAAAGCATTTTCCCCCTCCCTTTGCTAGTAGCCAATTTTTTAGCACATAAGTCAGACAACCACCTTCATAACTTTGCTGGGCAATGTCAAATTTTGCTGATTGTTGCAATCTTCTAACAGCGTTTTTAACTTTACAAATGCAGAGCGTATCATGAACTGTTAAACAAAACGTATTGCTTCTTACCAGGTTCAAAGCAACACATATGACGTGTTCTTTCAAGGGAAAATTATACCATACTGTTAAGTTGTCACCTAATCTCAATATGAACGAATCAAAAGTTATGCAAAGTGTAGCTATCGCAGTTAATATATCTGGTTCACTTTCAAAACTTTGTGTTTGTTTTGAAAGTTATACTGCATTTTCCCTGTCTTCATCTTCTACACTGTGTTACAGTATTGATCAAACGAATAAACTTCGCAACGATTACGGCTACATATGTGAATCCAAACGAATACCATATGACTTCGCAGTTATGAACGGCTCAAAACCAGGTGATGGAATTTTACAGGCAGCGGAACAGTTCAGTGTTCATGTCATTGTGATGGGCTGCCGTGGCCTCGGAGCTATCAAGCGCGCAATATTGGGGAGCGTGAGTGACTACGTGTTGCATCAAGCAGATGTGCCTTGCATTATAGTACCGTCAACGTCCTCGTAGAAGTACAATGCAAAATGGCGTACAGCAGGCGGTAGTGATGACAGTTTGAACATATGAGTGTATTAAGATTATTAGCAATGTCCAATATCTGTGATTTTACAGCAAATGATTTTCCTCATAATCAATTCAATCTTACGTGAAAAATATACGACACAACACTTTCTAATCTACCCTACTTTGTTATGGTTATGTCACTGGGTTATTGACCAAAGATAACAATTATCTTATTCTGTCATTAGCCCAAGGTTTTCATTCGGTCTCGTGATTTTTGCTCACCTGGAATCTTAACTGTCAGAAGTTCTTGATGAATAGTATTGTGGCTTTTTTGGAAATCTAAAGGCAATACCATGTGTCTTTAGGGACGAAGTAAAGATAATGTCCATGACCAAGTCATCACTTCGTCTAAGCAATTGTCTGCGATTTACTCTGATACAACTTAGTATATACTCATTATCTACGTGGTTTACACACTCACATGTTCCCTTTCTGAAGATTGCAAATGTTCTGAACCAAAATAGGTCATTATCATCCACACTATCGGCTCAAGGTCAACCGTCTGTTTGCGTTGGCAGTGCCATCTCTGAGATGTGGACAGTTCGAAATGTGTGTTCAAAATCCGTCGGATAATTAACAGTAACTTACCGGTGAATTTGACAGACGTCCACTATTCCATTTTCTCTGTTGTACAGAAGGTTGACTGAAATGTTTCAATGGTGTATTGGTACAGAACTTGGTGATCAGTTTTTTCATAACCCTCATTAAGTATACACAAGTTGCGAATTCTTGTGTCTAGCTGAGAATGATCCAAACCAGTTTCTTTCCAAGTAACTTTTCTAACCAGACTAAAGAATAAGTTTTGACAGTCTGTCACTTGTAGGACAATAGCTTTGGTAGAGCCAAGTTTAACCAAAGCACTCTTCAGCTAATATTAATCGCGTACTACTTAATCAACCAAGTTTATATAAGCAGCTGTTATGACAGTTAACTTTACTTATCCTCTGTTTATCTCAGTACGTTAATTTGCTGAGACAGAATCGGTCTATTCAAATTCGTAACGTCCACTCTGTATTGATAATCAGAAGTTGATTTCCAGTGCACTGTATTCTGATGAATTGCTGTTAGTAAGTTATCAGTCAGTTGACTGAAACGTGACCACTTGGAGATGTTATTACAGAAAAGACTCAGTGCAGCACACCTATTGCTTCACAGAATTCGGGTCAATAACATGACTCTCTGTGCGTGTGCGTGTGACAAGGGTAGTCCGGACTTAGCCACGGAAGCAACAAATTGTATTCAAAGGTGTTATAACACCGGGCCGGAGTACGTAAACGAAAGGCGATCGATTTCACAGCGGCTGGTAAACGTTGTTCGGTCAGCTTTTGCTAGCGAGCTAGGATGTTGTAAACAACAAGAAAAATCGTCTTATTAGCAACTTAGTCAACATATTCTATTAGACATGAAGTAATCGAACTGATACTTGTTTCCACTCAGGGTCAATTCTAGATTACGTTTCTTTGGCAGTAGACGTTCGGGGATGTAGGTTAGTTCTTTAGATCATTTGTTCTAATGTACCAATCAGGAACTGTCTCTTCAGTTAGCCAAACTTTGTGAGAGATTCTTGTTAGCTCTGATACCAGTCCCTCTCAACCATCCTTGAAACAGAAAAAGGGAGAAGATCTGGTAAAGCAGCCTTGTTACGTTTCATTAACTTAAGCTCCAGGACCGCATCCGTTTCTGACGAAGTGCCGTTTTGAACGCAATAACTGACTCTTCAGGTTCCGTCCTTTGAATGATCTGTTTGACACCAGCTGAGCTGTTCCTCAGAATGTTCAACCCCTCTGTCAAGTGAGCGCGATTAGCTGGTGGTAAGTGAACCATCTTTTCCGCATATGATCTCACTTACACCGACTCGACGGCCAGTACAACCACGAATCCTAGAGAAAAGCCCTCTGCTGTTGTTAGATAAAATGGCTTTTTTCCAGTCTTTCGACTGCTCGACCGAATAGTGCTCACGGTTTTTGCGCAGGCTTTTGGTCAGCTTACCTTTAATTTCTCGACGGTGGTCGTCATATTCAGAGCCAGATGGAATCAAGTGATGCTTCTTCAAGAGGTTCATCAGCGTGGCGAAAACCCAGTTCTGTCTCAACTGCACAGTTTCTCCAGAATATTTCCTCATAGTGGGTTTTCATAGCTGCTACCGTTTGTTCCCAGTGTTTGTTGGGTTCTCGTTGCTGACTTGTACTGGGCAATTTGTCCACCATTGTTTATCTGTAAGCGTTCTTTACGCTGTTCTCACTCAAATGCCAGTTAATTGTCTTACGTTTTCGAGTGTCTGACCCCTGGACAAATTACAAAGCATAGCGTGCGTGCACAGTAGCATGATCCTACTCCAGCAGTTGTCGGACATTAATAGTCATTGGTAGAAAGAATATTTCTGAGGTGGTTGCGAAGTCCCATAAAAACACTCTATTTTTTGTAAAGTTGTCCTTTTAGCTAACATACTGTTAATTTCAGCAATATCAAACCTGATAGCATGCTTACAGTTGTCGCAATAGTCGTTACAGTCTTCACTTTTCGTACGTAGAAAGAGTGGTTTTATACTGAGCCACAGTGGGCCCTAAAATGAATTCCAGTTTGATGGGCTCAATTCATAATCGTATTACTACGCTGTTATAAATCCAGTTCAATTCATTTCATTGTTTCAGTTATCTGAAAAGTATTCTTGATTTAATTTTTTGTTTCACACCACTTTACAACATATTATCACGTTTCTACCAATATTTTATTCGAACACATTCACCGCATTTATTGATATTTTCTCTTGGCTTCGATACTTTACATTTAATTTCCCACACCAGGTTCTCCTTTCCCTTTATCATTTATTGGCTCCATAAATTTCTTTTAATCTTCCCTCGACTACAGAACTGAATAACTGAATGTGTTTTAAGCTTGATGTTTATAGTGGCTGTTAATCGCACAGTCAATAATTTGATTTTTAAAATACGGTAATCCTCCTTTCTCGATTTCATCAAACAGTTGAAAGTTGGGCACATTTTGAGGAGAATCAAACGTTACGACGGAATCCACCGGGACGGTATGTTGAGGTCTCCGTTAGTTTGGCTTTACACGCACTCATTTTTTCCCCTGTGGCATCACCAACTGCGGGCTACGCTGTCACACGAATGCAGCGTAGATTAGTACATTGTTTGAAGAACTTTCGTCACTTTGTTGAAGTTCTCAGTTGTATTACTAATAAGCTTCGTTTAGGACGGCGTCTTCAAGATTGGGTTTTGCAAACATACTGTTCGCGCAGTCCACCTAAATCTATCACCTGCTTTGTAACTCGTTAGGTGGTAACGGGGTGCATAATTCTACGTGCGTTGTTGAAACCGCGTCGAACTAAGCGCAATGTATCTGACGTTATCATTCTCATTAAACAGGGATTGGTCGTCATCTATCATTCCTGATAAAGAGTTCGGCAAACACCGATTGCAATTTCCAGATGTGCCTTTATGATAATGTTTGTACGTTAATCCGCAGCTGTTGACGCCAAAATGTATATTAAGATGATCGCTGTCAGAAAAATAAAAAAGTTATTTACCCTTTTACCTAATTGTTTACTGTCAGTTTTTAAAACTATGTGCTTGGAATATGTTTCAATTTTCATAGGTTCCAATTTGTTGCCTGTATCGTCCTCACCCTTTCCGTTGAGCTGTCTAAACTGTGTCACACATATTGACTTAGTCTGGAGTGATTTTCACTTACTCCGTCCATGTCTTCCATTTAGTGCCCTGCTCAACAACGGCTACTGAAGGAGGCAGCTTTCTGGTAACGTGTTTTTTGATTGTTCATAGTTATGACAATAGCAGTCAGTTAATGAATGGTGTATGAACTTGAAGTATTGTTTCGATTAATGGTGGGCAAAAAAAGGGAAAAGTAAGAGTCAAGTAGATTGCTCAAAGTTCGAAAGTCGGTTTGGGTTGAGACTAAAATAACTGAGAAGGGTTAATTGCAAGGATGGTTGACACCTATGGAGACAGAATTTGTAGGTTGGATTTCAACCGATTACAACCTGTGCAAATTTCGCTTATGCGTACAGGCTACAGTTTTATGTGTACAGCTAAAAGATCATATGTTTCGGGAGAATATACTGTATATGTGTTAGAACTCTGCTCACCCGATCGATCGTAACGTGATGTCATTTCCCTTAATAGGCCCATCCTTTATTAACGCAAACATGTTACTCGATGGTGGGCTCACCTGAAATATAGGGACAGCACGCCGCTATCGTGTTGCTTTATATTGTTTGATTTGAACAACAAATCGTCACTGACAACTGGTATGACGGTGTACAGTTTGCTAACAGTTTAGAGTTATCCCTCCGTGAACAGACCTTGAGTTACCAGCAGGTTCTTCTCTGTAGCCTTCAAAAACTGGCCTTTTTCTGGCATAATATTGATCTCCGCAGTTGTATACTCTCTCGCTTTCGCTTTTGATACCCTTATTCCATTGACTCCTCAGTAGGTCCTTCTTGCAGAGAGCATTTAACACTTGCTGTTTAGTCCAGCTGTTGTGGATCTCCACCGTTCATTTGTTCCATAATTTTTACTGCCATTTATGTTTCATTAGTAGAAGAAGACCTGTCCCTCCTGGAATGTTCAACTGTGATATGCCTGTAACGGATTGAAGAGCAAGTGATGTAGATCGAAATGCTTGTTCTACTGACTGCTCTCTTTTGAATCCATCCCGTTCATGTGACTGGAAACAGCTCACCTCACATCGCCAATTAGTATTGGCTGCGAAAGAGAAACTGTGTAATATTTCACGAGACTCGCATTCAAATGGAATTTCACGATCGGTTTTGCTGAGCTTTAGGTTGATCAGTAAGATATTCATCACATCACGCTGTGCAAGGGCAAGGAAACAAACGTCCAAGTAGTTACTTGTATTCGGTAGGTATACTGTCTTTCCCTTCCATGTTCAGCATAACGTAATTGATGTATCAACTTCGTAATGTTCTTGTCTGAACTGTCTTTCTGTTGAAATGGTATGGTTAGTGATGAAAAATGAGGGTCACAATGAACAGCTCGTTCGACCCCGTGGTAGAATATATATTCCTGGTGCTAATTACAAGACCACCGGTTATACGAAATAAAATACGAAACAGCAAATCTGTTGATGTTACTAACACAATTCTTGCAAATAAATAAAAGGTGTTGTAAGCAGACAGTAATCTGAACTACCAACGAAGAAACATTATATCTACGTTCAATCCTAAAATCAGCAAGGAAGTTCCTTTCCGGGATGGTCTGCTGAGCAGAACAGCCAGGTGGTGGGTATCCAGAATTATAAATCCCAGTAAAATTTATTACTTTCATCAGCTGCTGAATGAAATTTAACTAGTATCTTTAATGTGTTCTATTACGAAAGCCGCCGGGCGTGTTTTTTACCGACTTATATTAGCGGGGTACTTCAGCCCGTCGCCTAAGTACTCAATGAAACAGGTTCTTATCACTTTGCACGTTAAGCAACGAATCAAATTCTGTTTAGTCTTAAGAAGTATGGAGCTAAGAAAATTTCTAAGTTAACCGCTTATAAGTCGCTGAGACAAAGAGATCTATCGATGAGTCATTTTTACTATTTTACAACATAAATTCCAAATACTGACATTGCCTATCCACTTCCGCCTCGGAGATACCTGATTAGCAGAGATGAATTTCATTGAGTCCCCGCATCATTCATAGGTTTCCTCCCCTTACGATACGAGTAAAACCGTCGCAGGTGTATCTGCAGGAAAATGGTATGTCCGGTTTTATTCTGCGTGTCTGTCATTTGTTTAACATTTACACAGAAACGTCCTCCATGATTACGCTGAGCTCCGAATGGTGAAACGACCTGAATTTGACTCCAATAACAAACGCATCTAATTTATTTGTCTATCATGTCTTAATGTTGTGCAGTCTCATCAAAAATATTGTCATAATGAGCAAATGCCGACTCGTAGAGGGTTGTAGCGTTTGTGATTGGGAATACTCGAACTACACTGGGACTAATAAACATAGACGTTAAACAAAAACCATCACCTTCTTGAATGAACTAAATGATTGGCCCTGATAAATTTCTAGTCAGTACTTACTTTGGTAAGAGCTCGTCTTCAGATTCATGAACGCTGAACGGCTTGACAACTGCTTCCAGACTACGTCACACTCCTTCAAACTTGCCACTTAATGGTTCTCATCTTTATGTCCTCAACATGATTGTTTGCCCTACCTAAATATGTTTTAAACGAATCTTGCCTGGAGTCCTCAAAACTGCACGTCATTAATTCGGGAGATGATTGGTGAAGTTGACAGTTTATTCTTACTCGTCTCCTTCTTTCGCTTGCTTAACTGTCAGCAGACAAAAAATTACGGGTGATGCCAATGTGTTCTTCTTGAAAGAGGATAGAATGGACAAGCTTATTCATGTACTGGATAACTGTTCAAAAAGTGCTTCCTTTCATAACCATACACAAACGTCCTTATTATAAAAATCAAGCCAATTTGAGGCGTTTCTGTTGTCTCTCATCAACGAAACTGAAATCGCGAGATGTCACATGATGCCTACCGAAGGCCCCCAAAAATCGGTGATGTAGTTGTCTGTACAAAAGCTTCGGTATTTTCTACTCCAGTACCTTAATAGACTGTAATTTTGTGTAGATTTCAAAGACTTTTCTGATCTCCCATTGTATTTACCGGAGCGTTTTCTTGTTTACCCCCACTTTTCTTCTAAATATGGTGAAAGAAACATTTTTCAAGACACAGTGGATTAGGTTTTGTGTGAATCTTCGTCCGTTATTTATTTTTTAACATTGTCGGTTTACAATTGACATTGACGGATTTTCATACTAATCTCACTCGGAATTTTTGATTCCTTTTATTGGAAAATCCATTAACGGAAAACAGTTTGTTTGGTAACCATGGTTGCAAATTGGGTCGCATTATTATAATCGAAACTTCGTTCTCACAGGAGAGTGAGTAACTAAAAATAATCGGAATATTTCTTGAACATCTAAGGAACCGGCTTTAATCAGATTTCCCATGAATACAACAACAATACTTAACTGAGAAAACGTGTCACTAGAAAGTCGGCAAACTGTACGCAGAATAACAATGACGTCGCAATATACCTGTAAAGCCTACTGAATTTCTACAACTATTTCTGGTAATAAACCCAGTTCGACATAAGTTTGGTTGTTAAATTATTGGTAAAATCCTAAATTACTACAACGGACGTGAACTTTTTACATTTCACCGTCTATTAGTCATCAACAGCTACTAAGACTGCTAAAAATCAGTTCGTAATATACTAGTTTGAGGACGCTAACGACCAAGTTGTGGAGCAATCTGAATGGATGAGTGAAAAATTACTGATGAGTAGTTGGGGATTTGATTTACCTCAAGTTGAACATCATATAGATTGAAAATCACCTACAATTGATCACAATTGTTGCATTGCCGTAGGTGTTCCAGTCGACCCCTTTCAGACAGCAAAAGCACTAGACTCGAGTTTCGTTCTCATTAGAGCTCGTCACTAGTACATATTCTTGCCACTACCTGAACTAGAACTCCGGCCACGTTGTTCGTGAGACAACTGTGTTTACCACTGTTTCTTTTCGAAATGGGCCGACTGGAAAGTCTACGGGAATGCGGCAGCTGCGTTCAATTGTGGGTAATGTTCAACCCATTTGAAAACGAAAGTCCCTTGCTACTCATCGATTATCAGATACCGCTAAACAAGTCAATGATTTCTGTGATTTCAACTGAGAGAGAAATCCTAGTCGAGGGGCCGACTGGAAAGTCTGTGGGAATGCGACAGCTGCGATCAGTTGTGGGTGATGTTCAACTTGGAGTGAAAAATCAGAGGTTTCAGGTTAGGTTTCTTTCAGAAGAACTTTAGATTTAATGGTAAGCTTAAATAAGCAACCCATTTCCATTTTCCTATTATCTAAACACATTCAAGAAGGGATCGATTCACCTTATCATACTTCTGAGACAATAAAAACATGATGGAACATTCTATCTGAACACGCACTGTGGGGAATTAAAAGAAAAGTGGGATCCAACTTATTAAAATATTATAGAGTTTATTTCTGTGTATTCGTGAGATGTAAATGATTTATAGGAACTCTACAAAAGCTGAACTGTTTAGTCTGTTCATAGTGAGAAAAATAATTGAATGATCCTAGTTCCAGATGAGGAACAATAGCGTGCTGCCAAATGAGGAAGTGAGAGAATCACATACAGAGTAGAAGCCCAACGGTCGCTTAAATTTATGTGTACAACAATTTGGCTCTTGAATTTAAACAACGATGACGCAATTACAGTAGGCCTTCTTTGGTTGTTTCACACTGCACACTACAAACTTTTAAAACAGGGTTTCCTGCAAGTCAAACAGCTTATTTTTTGTTGTAGCATTGCAAGTTTCCACTGCATGGGTAAGTTTCGGACATATCACGTAAGGCATGTTGTGGATACCAAAGAATTTTGTTTGTCTAAATCAAGTACTCTTTCATTTTGAACCATTTCATCTTGTGCAAGCAATATTGATACGGTGGAACACGTAATGTCCTAACTCGTTTCGTAGCTCTGTGTCATATTGTCTTAATAAAAGTAGTGATCATTGCAAGGTGATGGCAACTACCTTAGATAGTTAGCTTAGAAAAGCCCATACCGGAGAACTAAACGTAGTAGCGAGACAGTGCGAGTGAAGCCGTTTTAACATTCTGGTGGATAATACAAACTACCAGTTGGCTTCCTTGGCCATTGCCTCACTGTTGTAAGACAGACGAAAGCCCTTCAAAACAATCATGCCTATGTGTCAGTGACTGGCAATGTGGCCTAATTCTTCGATTGCGGAATAACAGAGGCCATCAATCCACGTACAGCCGTGGTGAACGGCAGTCGGCTGCTTGCTGCTCAGCAACAGAATATGCTTGAATCACACAGAAGATTCTCATTTTTGGTCGCATTTTAAACTACAGGCCAAATTTGAACATAATAATCGTATACTGGTAGGGGGGTTATCAAGCTGTGGGTGTTCGAACAAGCTTAGTATAACTAGTAACAACTCCAGCGTAAAAGATATGGCATATCGTTGGTCGCATAGTATCAACTCAAGTATATCTCATTCACTTTGAACTTAAACTGGCAGTTATCTACCCGAATTCAGTGGGATGGATGTTCCGATCGACCAGCTGTTCTGTTTGAAAGATGTAAAGATGCTTCAAGAAAAGTACAGAAGTCTAATGTGCCATACCGACAGTTCAAAAATTCTAGCTCACATACTGAGTGATTTGTCGAAACACATGACTGTTTGTAAACAGTTTTGAAACAACCGTATTTTAATGGAATACACGTCCTTTTTTTCGCTTAGCTGCAAACCGTGTTTAGTTTTGCTACATTTTATGTTTCATTCAGGTGTTTCTATTTCCAGAATTTCTTCGTGAATGTTAGTCTCCAACTGCGACACCATCAACTTTGACACATAGCAGGATAGCTGACAGCTACTTACACATATCTGCTTGTGTATAACTTGATTCTGTTAGAACCTTTCGGAACCGTGTAGGTTATTCCACTGGTACTGTGTCAACAGGAAGCTAAACAAGAAATTCTTTGGACTTGAAACCTTTTACCACAACATTTTGGGGTACATACTTTGATTTAAACAATGAGGCAAGTTTTCCAAAAGTAAACGTAATCAGTTTTTCTTCAGTGAGAGCATCCGAAGCATAACCGAGTACTTACGTCTAACTGTCCAACCAAGTTGATGGCAAGCACTTTTGGTATAATTCAGCCGGCTAAAGATTGGAAACAGAAAAGCATATTATCTTTTGGCAGAGTAACTAATGTACTGGACTGCTTTCCACCTAATGAATCTTTGATCGCTGGCCTATGCTTTAGCCCAGGAAGAACTACGAAAAAGCCCGACAACTTAGAGTAGTTGACTGAGTAATGATTCAGTCATATTTAGTCTGTGGTCACTTAAGTGGACGTTCACCAGTTGCCTCAAGAACTTGAGTGTAATGGTCCCGATTTTCATCCGAATGCAAGTGTACATCACGGATAACAGTAAGTGAGAACGAAAAATGAGATTACGGTTTTCTAGTACTCTACTTTTATAGATAGAATTTATTTCAGGTGAAATTGGTTCGTGCAGCTCTACACGCAACGTTGTCCGTTGTCGTAGACTTAACTGTGTCTGTAGCTTATTAGGGCAGTCTTGTTTACACTTCTAATAATTGTTTGTGTACCAGTTGAAGGCCAGTCCTGACCCTGAGCACAACTGTATTCTGCACATAACTTTCAATTATTGCGAGTCGATCGAACAAAACGATGGAACATGACTACGTGGTCACAAAAAGTGAACCAAGCTGTGCACAGATTGCATCCACTTGTCTGAAATAATACGCCGATCTATTTGAGAGACTAGTTTAGAGCCAGGTCGGCAGACTGGCGATGCACAGCCGATTTCAATTACAACATGCTCGTTCTGTTTTGCTCGATGCGCAAGGTCACACACACAGGAAGCTATGCCTGAGGCCTTCGGAACTATGAAGGGTGACTAGTAAGCAAGTTTGTTCAGGACACTCATATCATTTTTGCCACGTGTTTCATGCTATCCAAACCGACCTGGCGAGAAATTCACGATAATTTACTGGGAACTGAAAATAGGTGCGTAGACAATTACATTGTTTGGCTGAACGGTATCCACAATCTTGTCTGGTTAGGTATACCGCAAAATATATGGAAGCGTTAGTTGTACTCATCATGGGGAACGGTCACTGCAGGAGATAGTTTTCCCAGGCCGGATGTCGGGGAGTGAAACAGCTGAATGCGTGACCAATGTCAGCATAAGACGGATTATAGTAGCACTGAAGAGGATTGCTGAGCTGCTGCCGCCACCTATACAGTGAAGGCTGCATTATTTCCTTCACGTAAGTTTCCTTCTGATGAGTCGCACAGATTGTGAGCTTGAAGGACAGTTATGTCACTATCTGGTACGGCTCATTTCAAACTTCACCTCAGAAACACTTTAAGTTTGATGTCATGGTAATTTGTTGTTGATGATTGTGCGCAAAGGGTATAAGTTATTTACAACCATACCAACAGCTTAAGGACAGCTGAACGATAGTAATCTAAAATGCGGATGTTGTAACTTGTAATTCTGCAACTTGCTGCCAACAGAAATCACTTTTGAAGTAGACGATACGACGTTGCCAACGCAAACTGAATAAAGAGCGAGAATAATTCGGATTGGTCAGTCGCAGTTGATTTTACTTTATGGAGATGGATCATTAGATGTCCAGCCAACCAAAAAGGAGAGGCCCGGTATGAGCTTCACTCATTCCATAGCCCGAGGCAACTAACCACCGTTTGTTTAGATGAGAAAGTTGGACAAAACAATATTGAGCTGGTGATCCCGTGTATAACATTTAATAGCAAAGGTTAGCATTAAATTCCCATGGTTACTTGTCACTGATCACAGTCACTATGAACAACTCCAATTTTGTAGAAACTATCTTATTCCAAATTATCACACATCTTGTACAACAAGCTAACCGGACCAAATGACACATGATGCAGTGGCAAATGAGTAACCAAGCGCGAAATCGTTATCAAAGCTTGTGATCGTTCGAGTGTGTTCGTTCATCTGGCTAACATAACAGATGCGATATTTTAGTTGTTATAAGGAGAAAATGATTCATCTGGTTGTGATCAGTAGTAAGTGGTCGCTTAGAAATTAACATGGAATTTTCTCTCTCCATGTCGTAGACCAAACCGTCATTCATCCGTTTAACTTAATCGATTTTTTCAGTGTGCCAAGTGTAATAACGCGTTGCCAGCTAATGGTCCTAGATATTATTGGCAACGACTTGTAGAATTGCCCTCCACAACAGCTGCGTCTTAAATGGCTGTTGGTCTGTCACATTTTAACGGTTGTTTTGTGGGTAGAGGACTAACATAATTTGTCTAATGGTTATTAGTATTATTAGTAGTATATAATAAATGAGGTAGTTGTATATATATAATAGGAGTATTAATGCCATTTGCTCACATCCACGATGCTGATTCTTGAACCCTTCCAGGCGATGTGATAGGCTGACCATGCCATAAATTCGCGTCAGTCTTTCCACAGCTCACATTCTGTGTAGTTCACAATGAAAAAACTTGACTGAAGAATTGCCACTGGCGATAATGACTGAGTTGAGATAATCACCCATAAATATCGTTTCGTGATATGTCGATACGTGGTTAACTGAATCAATCGTCTAGTTTGTTTGAAAAACTTGGGCGGATCGATGAGAGCTGTGAATTGCGATCATGACAAACGTCATCCCATTCTTCTCCGTTCAGGTTTCAGTGTAACGAAGTGAATTTCGTTAGCCGAAGTGGACTGTCAAACAAGCATTTTCATCTGTTCATCTCCAAATTGCTAGAGAAGCGTTGGAAATTGACTGTCTGCTCTGTCACCAAAATGAATTGAAATTTGGGAAACCCAGTAGTTTTTATTAACTAGATATGATCTCTTAAAGACAGGAAAGTGTCACCTAGCGATTTCATAATTATTTGGCATTTACTGTATTTTCTGTAACAACTGAATAATTCAGTAAGAGCGCACGAGTACTTGGAAAGCAATGATTTACATGAAGAAGCAATGGAATTTCACTACGCGAATGATTTTCAAAAGCGATTAGTCGCGATGAATAGCAACATATTTGCAATCCGTCTACGGCATGTTGAGTTTGACGAAGTCGTGATTAAATCAGAATTCAAATCAAATTTCCTTGCTCTTACTGTTTATATAGATAATATTCCGATTAGTGGTTCGTCGGAAAGTTTTTGAGTGTTCTAAAACAAAAATTTGTTAACACTGGGTTTAAGTTACATTACAGTTTGACAGTAGAAATAGCGGCGATGCGTTTGCTTCATATTTTTCACTCAATCCATAATCACTTATGCCACAAGAATACTGAGAACCTTTGTGTTTCATCTGTATATAGTAAATAGGTATACTTTAAGTATATAACCTGAAATGAGAAGCTAAAATAAACTGCTTTCAAATGTATAAAGCCCTTAGGTTTTTCATCAACACTGTCCATAAAAGCATTCACATGTGTTATCTTGTAATGCAACCTTGAATACGCCAGGTTAGTTTGTAACAATTCTCTTTTGTGTAACAGCAACAGATGAGACGCTGTTTATCTTTCTACCAAGTGAACAGCTGTGTTGTGTTCCACAGAAATTGGTAACTCGTCAGACTTAATAAACATTTTATATAAATTGAAACTCCCTGCTTTCATTCATCTTATGTTGGGAAATCTTATGGCGGTTACCGTAATCTGACTAACCGGTCCAACACGCAAATATCGATTTTCCAATCTACCAATGAAAGGTTGAGAGTTTCGTCAAATAATGACATTTTCCTAACTAGTCTGTTTCACATAGTTGAGAGGTAACTGGAGTGGTTTATAAGTTTCAGATGGGAGTATTTTCTACGTGCATTCAAATAAAAAACAAAATGCAAACGATGACCTCAAGGATACTAAAAAAATGTTCAGGTTAGGTTTCAGTTTTAGATTTTTAAAAAATGTTTTGCTTTGATGAAAAAAAGAAATTAATAGTATTAATCCTTAAACTGTCGGTAGACGATTGTTTACTGAAACTTAACCATTTATCGTACATTATCTCGACATAATCACTTATAATTATCTTGTATATTTCACAGTTAGAATCATGTTTTTTTAACCCGCACTTCATTCTGCATAAAAATCTAAATGACCGTATATCATTTGGACTCTTTCATGCAATTTTGTGTGGAAATTCGGTGAATGCTATTTTATTTCGAATTACATTATGAATGACATGCTGAACTGTATAATTAAGGCGAAAGTATTGTTGTATAGGAAGCAGTTTCGTTCAGTAGCATACTACTCACAAGCAGTATGCTACTCACAAGGGACATTCAGAAAAATATACGGGCAAGCTCCTAACGCCAGGAAGACGACGGACAAGAAGAGACTATCGGAATACTGTGTACGCGTTGACGGAAAAGTGACACCAGGGCAAATGACAACGTACTGCCTCACAATATATATGAATACACGTCTGCCGTGCAAATGACTGTTTGCATTTGTGGTTTCATTTTTAACATAACCTATACGAGACTTCAGGTAATAAGCGAATTCGCAGACCAAGCGTCTTTTGCGGTCAAAACAGTACTATTCACTTTTGAGCTAAATTTTCAGAACGTTTAAGACTGGTCATAAAAAATATAAAATAATTGCGAATTA
>LUCH01003463.1:0-60558 GCA_013368495.1 Paragonimus heterotremus
ATGATGATGATGATGATGATGATGATGATGATGATGATGATGATGATGATTATGCCGAACCCGATGTCCACTTTGAGGATTGTTATATCGGATTGGACCACTCCATGAGGACTATGCGGCTTTGTTGTGAAGTCGACCTAGTTCGATCACACCATGTCAGTGAAAGCTTTCGCAATGAGGTTCTTCCGTCGGATCTTAGTTTTCTGTGAGGTGGATTTATGGCTTCTGATTTACTTTGGGGTCGATGGCCTCTTTTGAATGTTGAAGAAGTTCTTAGGTAGTGCGCCGGAACTTAGTATTTTTGAATTGCCTCATGAGCAAGTTCAATATGACATGCTGAAATCTACCATCTTGAGCAGTACAGGGTTTTTGGAGAAGGACATGATCACATGATTCATTATGCCATCGCCGTCGCCTTCAGAACTTCCTAGTCATATGAGTAAATTTATTGCGAGCATTCCAATACACTGTTCATTTTAACACGATCTTTGTCTGCAAAGACTGGCCTAGAATTTTTAACCCCTTCTGCCACCATCTCAAGGTTCAGACAACTAGAAAGTCGTAGAAATAATGGTCCATGCTATGTAGTGTCGCGCGCTATCTGTAACCTACGTTGCGCCCTCCACGGAAGATCACCTGGATGTTATGATGTGCACTTTATCTGAGCCACAGGGCTTAGAGATCAGCTCCTTTCAACTAAGCCACGAGCCACGTCGTCGTTCTCTGTTTGTAATGAGTTAACGCTCAAGTAGAAAAATGGAATCTACCGACAGATTCAAAGCATGTGGTTGGTTTCATCACAAGTTTTTGAGTAAAGGCTATTAAATTTAACTAGCAGTGTAAATGAGCATCGTGTCGGCAGGAAAAGCAGGGGATCAATAGATTCTAGCGGTTTTGCTGTTGGTCACGTTATTAGGGGTTGTCTTTTCCCTGTTATAGGTCGGATTGGGGGTACTCGTTAATTGATCAACGCCGGGTTAGGAATGAACTTAGTTCCACACTCCGATACAGAACCGAGCTCGTGATCACGATAGCTAACCTTTAGAACTGCCGGCAACAAAGTATGAGTTTATGGCATTAGAACAACAACCAACGATCCACACCTGTCTATCTTGAACAGTTGGGGTCATATGAACACCGACGTCTACATGCTAATCATTTCAGTGGAATTCTCGGAACATCTCGACTCTTCAGTAGACACGTATCGATAGTTATGTATCTGCGGCTAGAAACTTCTTGTTGTTAATGGAATTCCAACTGACTTTACAGCCGTTGGATCGGTTTTCCAGACTACGTTTGTTAGTAGCTTCGTCTTGCAACTAGAAACTTACTGCAGCGTTTCCCAAACGTTTGTCTAACGCACCTTGAGGCAGCGTTGTATTCCTGTTCGGGTGTAATCAACAGTAGCCCTCACAGGCTGTGACAACGGTAGATAGAACATGTAATTCAGTAGAAGTACAAACGATATTGTCCCCTTTACAAGCGGTGGCGTCACTCGTATGTGTGTGGGCGAATGGGTCGTTGATCGTTGAGGGCGCGACCAGTCAGAACACAGCCTGAGTCTCAGCACGAGTGTGGGGCACACAGGCGACCTTGGCGGGCATACAACAGTCAGCGCACCTGTTGAGCAGACCGGCGGGACTCGGCGTACGAAGGGATTTACTCCTATACTCCCACTGATTCCGGACAACTTTTCAAGTACCCAAACCGTCATTTGTGCAGTTTCCATGCGCATAGACATAACATCCTGCCGTAACGCTATCGCCGATCTTCCACAGAAAAATTTAAAGTGTAGAACTCTACTTTCATCTGGACGTTCAGAAATGCAATATCTTTTATCTTCATCTGTACCGATGTAACAAGTACCCCGGAAGCTATTTCAAACAACGCGATATTTTACACTATGTTAGAATTACTACTGTAATCACAACAAGACACAATAGACCTCGGCTAGTTCTGGTACACTCAACGGATCTCCGGGTTCTTCTTGTACACAGCACCTTTATAGGTCTACCTGAATCTGTCTATGGAATCCTAATATCCACTGTAAAACATATCGCTGAAACGACTAGCAACAGTAAAAAAAAGCATGTCTCCTCCTCGGTTTCACTGAATACATCCGCAGATTTTCTCTGGCAAACGCATATTTTATCTAAACTGTGTATCGTAATCGTTTCCGGCCGTCGCTAGCCGGACAACACCACTACTTCAGTATATATACATCTATTCAACCTTGACGACCATCATCATTAATGCGAGTGTTGACACAGATTTCTGTTTATAACAATGTTCATGATATTCTATTCATGAATTCCATTAACTATTTTAAAACATATTCCACCAAAAATGTAATAGCTGGTATCAACTTTTCGATGGTCGAATGCATTTCTGCACACTTTACTCACGTTAACTATCCATACTGTTGACTTTTGAAACGACTGCAAGTATCTGGTACTGTAACATACAAGCCGGCCGTTTCTACACTGACTGTTCGTCATACTTATGAAACAACTTTAGGGTGACCTGGCAACAACGAGGGACAGTCTTCTTCCGAAGTAGGAGTTCCAACAACAATCTTGTAAAAGAAACCAACACAAACAAGAATGAGACAAAGACCTAGTAAGCCATGCATACAACTTAAAGAAACGAAAACTAAAACGGTCTAACAACACAGTAACACGTTGTATTACACAATTCAAGTTGAACCTGTGCGCACTTGCGAGTTCTGACTGCACGTTACAGTAGTATACCGAAGATTTCATCGGAAAAGGGTTCGACCGATTGCTTCTCCATCTTCAAACTTCATTCTACTGATAAACGCTTCATTCAAGTGCCTATGCACATATCGCAACTTGTGACGTCGTGTAACTCTAGACCTGCTTTGTCGACATAGTCTGATTACGTCGCTGCTGAGCAAACCAGTTAGAAAATTGACTCAGTAGCATCTTACCTACAGTGTCTCCGTCTAGACATGACGCAAGACGAAATGAAAAAAAATCTTCCGTACAGCGTTTTGCATGTTATAGTTGCTGTTCGCAACTTCTCAAGTGTTGTGGATGCAACCACAAAAGAGTGGCCGATAAGATCTTACCTCTGGTTACAGCGGCGAAGTTGCCAACCACCACTGTCCCAAAGGGTGGGGGGGGAGTTGATATAGTTACCCTAGCAACTGTACTTCTTCTGGAGATTACGACGGTAGTCTGTGTTTTGTGCGTGAACATTTTGCCTGTCCACTTTGTGAAGAGGTCAGTCCAAACTCGGCGGCATTCCAGTCAAGTGTGTAATGCATTGTATACAATAAATTATATGTATTTATGAGCAAAATTTCATTCACTTGATTTTTTGGTAATGTTGTTTGTAATCATAACAGGATCAATCTTTGGAAACGAGTGACACTGCTCTTGAAGTTGTTTATTCTTAAAATTCACCTTCTGGTGAGTTATATCCGATTTTGTCTATCCACTCTATTTCGACATTGATTATTGTTGTTGGTTCCAGAATGGTCTAGAATTAAATATCTTTCTAGAACCTAGAAGATAAGGCGTCGAATATGTGTTGCCTGAATTTGAGTTCCGAATGAGTTAAGCGTACTCGGGTAGATAAAATTTGGTCGAAAGATTAGAACCCGAACACCTCGAGAAACACAGGGGTAAACAAAAAAACTCAACCATACTGGTAAAAGGAGAATACAAGGTCAACAAAATGACTGCAAAAATGACGTGGATGAATTAAACGATGAAATGAAGTGGTTGAAATCGAGCCCTAAAACCATCTAACTGTAATTAACACTTTTAGTTCTGGTCACTTGCTAACCGATTGTAGTAAATACGTGTAGTTAGTTCATGAATCTGTTGGAAAAACACAAAAATATGTACGGAATTTTATTTATGACTTACCTATAATTGATATCAAGTGGAGCAATGTACATTCGGGAATATGATAAACCGTTAATAGGGGGTGACACAAAAATCACAGTAACATGTTTATAATCAGATGCACCGAATAACAAACAGTATCTTAAAAAGGTTCGAAAGAAATCTTCACGGTCGTATAAAAACTTTCCACCAATACGTCACAATATTTCACGGGACTGAAAACAAAAATATTGTTTCCTAAATTGTGAAAGATAATCAGAAATTGACCGGATTCACAGTATCTCTGAATTCGATGATAAGTCATTAACTTTTATATCACCTGATGTGACTTAGCTGTTCCTTCAATTTACTATGCGGGTTGCTGAAAGATGCGGTCGATTGTTGTAATTTCTATAATTTTGCCGTAGACTAGGGTGTTTCGTCAACGTCTAACTCATCCTTGCGTTGCCTAGGGTGGTGTGCGTATACGTCCAGGTGATCATAGAACTCATCCCATTGAATAGGAGCGCAAATGGATCAGTCAACCAAAATAATGGAATCACGTGACAGACATATAGTCCAGACCATTTATCATATCACACTGACTGGTTTCACGATATCCTTTCGAAGCACACAGTGGAAAGTGTGAATATGTGATTCATTTTGTTCTAATCATTTTGTATAAATTGATTTTGTTGTACTGGCTCCACCTGGTCACACTGGATGGTTGCAAAGAAATGCCCGCCAAACTAACGGTTGATGAAAATATCCATAAAGCTTAATGTTCAGCAAATGTGACCGTAGTTACTCCAACGTGACTTTGACTCTGCTCAAGGACAATGTTCACGGTCAACACAAGCATATGCTTGTTGGCACTTTCACAGATTGAGGACTCAGTTAAACAGGTGTGCACGAGCGTGCTGTAAACACTGTAGTTGAGTGTACTGCTATTAAAATGTGGGAACAGAGAAGTACAGAACAGATCAGTGGACGTCGCAGGAAACAATCTGCAGATTCGTTACGTTGAGGCATAGTTTATCTTATACACACATTCTTCGTAGCTATAAGCTAGTTCCCTCTCTCACCAATTCCATTAAAAGCGCTGCTTTTAACACTGTTCATTCTGCACATTCACGCGTAAACATTGAATAAGTTTTTCTTTTTTGCCATGGTCGTTTTAAGTGGGCTCGATGTTTACAGCGATATGTGAAAACATGCGAATTGCGAGTTGTTGATCAGATCAGATAAGGCACGTTCAATTACACTTTACAAATTCAATCTATAACGAAAATACACGTGTCCTTCTTTTATCCACTATCTATTCATGTGTGTTCGTCAAACAACTGGATGGGAAAATTGCAAGCCATTCAGTTGCATAAATACTTTCGTTCGCATAATCTTTCAACATTTTAAAACTGTGCCTCCCATTATTAGATCAGTAGAGTATTTCACCGTTT
Organism: Paragonimus heterotremus; assembly: GCA_013368495.1. Classification (NCBI taxonomy): domain Eukaryota; kingdom Metazoa; phylum Platyhelminthes; class Trematoda; order Plagiorchiida; family Troglotrematidae; genus Paragonimus; species Paragonimus heterotremus. Next base: position 5,312 of record LUCH01003463.1, read on the forward strand.
GCTCAATCGAGTCCCATTAATGACTTGACTGATAAATTTAGTGCCTGACATGTTCCGGTAATTGTGTGATTCGCCGGTATGGTGTTTCAAGGTCGAAATGAGTTGAAAAGGACCACTTGAGCGCAGAATGATATTTTCTCAAATTTTCTCGAAATAGTAAGACGTACAATCCGGGAAAAATGTGTAGAGTTCATTGGGCATAATACTTCCGTTCTGAAGTAGCTTATACCTAAAGACCGCTCATATTTTCACCTTCGTTAGAAAAAAAATTCTGCAATTTCTTTTGGTGAATGCATCCATCTCGCCTTGTAAAAATACTTCCGTTGGAATTTATGGAGGCGGAATACATACTTCCGTCTTGCAGGAACGCACTATTTTGCGTGTTATGCGTGAAATTGCAAGTCTTGACCACATTGCGTTTGCACTGTATTTCACAATAAATGTCCACAGAAATAACTGGCAAAGCTTTACCACCATGTTTGTAGGTTAATTATCTATCCGGAAAATATTAAATAAGTGTGTCTCCACTTCAGTATTTCAGCTAGATATTGATCGACGAAATGTTATTCCTACAAATGGTTATAAACGACGTTATCAGATAGTTGTTTCTATTTTCGGTCTCCGTGGGATGGCGTAAAAATGGCTAATATTCTCCACTTCATTGATAGATTGTGTACTGTTTAGTTTATATTCTACTGATTATGTTTGGACGTAGATTGTCACTTGAATGCAACTGAGTACTGACCCTTATCTGACAACTAATTACTCCATTTCAGAATCGTTGTCTCTTCGACGATAATACTGATTTTCACTTATACCACTTTAGCTACTACGGCTCAATCTTCGAACCATGGATACTCCTGATTCTGATTCAGAATTGGTTATTGATGTTTCCATGAGGGTATAACTCCTTTCAACTCTTTGTAGAGCCCGATTTGGATAAGAATCCCATGCGGGAAACGATGAGAAACTTGTACTCAAAGCTTTCGACATAAATGATTCTTATCACCCTAAGTGTTGATGATTGCATAGGTCAATCGGACGAAACAGCTACTAAAGTCTTGCGTTGTTCCTAAAATATTTTAACAATATACTTTGACTTACCGTACTCACTATGAATCGTATATGATAGCAAAAAGTTCATCACTGTGTTGTAACTTACTGATAATTGGGTTGAGAATATCACATTATGAGTAAGTTGTAATATTCTATGTTTCAGTCAGCTCGGGAAGCCTTCCTCAGAAGTGTTGTAATCGAAATCACATTAACAAAGGAACAGAGAAGGGCAGACCACTGTGAGTCATTCAAACTTGACCAAGACCTACGTTGTAAGTCTCTGACAGTGCATGTAGTGCGATGGCCCAATCCTTCTCTAGCTTCTGAAGTGGATATGTGTCTTTAGGAGGGGACCTCGAGCTATATATATATCTCGCATTTTCCTTAGTCAGTAGGGAAGTGTTTTTACTGGTGCAGTGGCTCTGCCATATGTTCGTCATAAGGCGACCGAAGACCGCGAATGACATAAGAATTGGTTGTTCATTGAACCGAAACAAATCACGGGTGTTTCAGTGACACAGTTATGGTAAACGCTTATATGCAAATAACAACAATGTCAGACGGAAACGTGTCAGTAGGAAATTCGTAAGTGGGAAGCACCGGTCCTCTCTCCGGAATATTCTTCAAAGATTCTGCTTGTATTTATTCCAGTAATTACTCAGCTACATCGCTGACGGTTCGCTAGTGCCCTCCAGTCTGTCAATGCCAGTGTTGATGACGCTGGCTTACCTGGTATGCGTCTACTCCTGATCGAGACATCATGCCATTCCCATAGTTAACTTTAATGAACACAGTGCTCATGCATCTCATTCTCGAGAATGGTCCACGACCTTCCACCATCAAACTGTATCCCCTCAATTTAGTGAGTAGCGTTCTAGATCCCGGTCCAGTTACACTCATACTCCTACTGCCCCCATGTTTAACCTTTTAACCAAGTCTGAACAAGATACAAAAACCAGATAAATTCCAGGTTGTTTCCGGAGGACATATTGTGCAACTGAAGTTTTGGTTGACTAGCCTTCGCACTTTTGCTGTCTCACAGACATTCGTTCGCTGATCTCTGCGTAAGTCAACCAGCTCATGGACTGACAGTTGTGGCATTCGTTCATGTACAAGCTACAATGACGACACATTTGTTGTGCCTTGACGTGAAAATTGCTCTTCTAGTAGAATCCAAGACTGCATTTTATCCAACGTCCTCTTTTAGCGATCACCCACTCCTTAATTGAACGACTTATTTTAAGGCATTCCATTTTTGTGAGTGTTAGTACGGTGATGTACAAACGTTTAAAACGGTATGGAATCTCTTCGCTTTCGCGTGATTTCATAAGGTTTAACAACGTGTTTCTTCACATCTTTGCGTATAGCACTTGGTTACTGATAACGTGTAACGACTGCTCCCAGCAATCTTGTGAAATGTGCTGTCGTGGCGATCATACGCCGGTTGTCGTCAACGAGTAATGGGGAGATAAATTTCGCGTGTCCTGATCATATTCATTTAATTTTATCCTCGGAGATTTACTGAGTGGGGTTTTGTTACAAGAGGTTATTATTCATAGGTACCTGATAGTATTAACAACACAGCACTTGGTTAGTTGGCTCATCTTTCACTTTGGGTCATTAAGCTTCTCGTTTCAGCCTTTCGTGAAACTAGGTAGCTCATCGCTTTCAGTTCTACACGCATGTCTCTCAATCCTGTCGGTATCACCAGCTGACTTATTTCGTTCCGCAGATGATACATTGGAATTCTCGCATTCTTCAGCCGTTGGGCTGGTCAGTATGCCTTTAATGATTTAACTTCTAACTGCCATTCACTCTCAGTTGGTTTCTCTTCCGTTGATGTTTCATTTCCCATATGATTGAACCCTTGCAATGTGCGGTTCAGTACAACCAAATCATAGTGAAATTTATTCCTATGTTACATTCACAGGTGTAGATCAACAGCGTTATTCTCTTCTGTGAGCAAGTGAAGAGTTGTACTGTTAAGCTGGTGCGGTCGCAAAACTGAGAGTACAAGCCTTCTTCGCGTTCGGTTCATTGGAACACTCCATTCCAATGGTGTTATGACCAGTCTCCATGTAAAAACTTTTATTTAAATGAAAAAGTTCCTGTTTTTTCGTTGAATGGCTTTGATCCAGCGACGTTAGTATCCGACCCTCACAGTTCCTGGCATGATCTTCTGGGCTGCGTGAGAACTGCACGACACTCGCCTCCAGTACGACTATGAAAGTTTGTCCAGCCATTGGTCGTTTTTGTGTCAGTTCTTCATACCTTATCAACTATTGGACATTTACACAAACACGGTTGGCAGTGTTTACTGAGATAAACAGATATTTTTCAAGTTATTCTGGCTAAAGGTTTATGATTTCATTGGAGTTTTCTTTGAAGTTGCAGTAAAAATCAAGAAAACAAGTTTATTTCTTAGCGTCCGGTTTGATATAGACACATGAAATAATTCAATCGGTAGTAGCTTATGTTTCTGCGATAGGATCATAATCTGGTTGACTCACATAACGAATTTGTTTCGCCCACAATGACTTTGAACTGTTGGTTTGTTTGTCGTTTATTCTGTGCTTCGCATCAAAACTAAAACATTCATCATGTGACCTGTCTAATTAGTGCCAGAGGTGATGTTGCCAGCGCGGGAAGCGCGTCAAGGACTTTACGTATTGATCACCTGAACGCGGATGAAGCATCTGACAGAGAAGCGAAATTGCGTAATCAAATCAATCCATTTAAGCCGAAGGCAGAATTTCCGAAAAACCCCGAACGGTACGTGCATAACTTTTCATCTCTAACACTGGATAAACCTTCTGTTGAAGTACCATCATTAAGGCCAAAATTTTGTTATCCTATGCGTGGGTTTAGACAACTAGATATAGAGACTCAATTTGAGAACCTTCATGACCAATTTGAGTGATCTTCAGCCATCATCAGATTTGAACGTATAACGTTCAAGTCCACGTTAGTCCAATCTTGCCATCAATACCTTACTCAAAAATCAATAGTTGGGAACTTACTAACAGGGGAGCATCTATCTGCATTTGCATCTCTAAGGCGAAACAAAAAGATCATAATATCCAAGCCTGATAAAGGCGCAGGAGTTGTCATTCTCGATAACACTGACTACTTGAGTAAAATGAACTCGTTGCTGGAATGTACAACCAAATTTGTAAGTATAGACAATGAGAGAGACAAAACGATAGCTATAGAGAAGGCTTCAACAAAATCGTTGCGATGTTTGAAACAGACGGGAATTATCGATTCAAGTACGTTTTAGAGAGTCAGAACAGGGGGCACTGTCATCCCTAGACTTTACGGCTTGCCTAAGGTTAACAAACGTGGAATACCTTTACGACCGATCTTAGACATGAGTAATTCCTCATATCATGCAACTGAGACATGGCTAGCTGGGATGTTACAGCCTGTAACGAGACAGATAGCGGTCCACAGTTTGAGTAATTCTTTCGAATGTGTTAAAACCTTGAAGCAGCCAAACGTGTCAGGAAAAAGAATATTCTCACTTGATGTAACATTCCTATTCACTAATATCCCGCTCAGGGAGACAATTGAGTTTCTAGGCGATTATCTTGAGAACAACTCCATAAACGTGGGATTACCGATAGAAGAATTGAAAAGATTGTTATACCGTTGTAGCTATAATTTTCAGTTCCAATTTTCCGCTAGACTATATCACCAAAAGGAGGGAGTAGCAAAGGGGCCACCATTAGGACCATTGCTAGCAGATATTTTTACGGCAAAGGTTGAAAGTGATGTGCTAGCTACCACGATTAACTAGCTTACACTTTACTAATGATATGTAAATGATATTATTTGCGTAACCGGTGAAATAACAAGCTCCAAAAATATACGGGAATGGTTCAACTCAGCCCATAGGAATATCCATTCGACCATGGAGCCTGAGTCACCCGAAGGTATTTCGTTCCTAGACGTCTTCCTATCCTGTCGCTCAGATGGGACGATAAAAAAGGAAACTACACCGTAAGTTAACGTGGACCAGACAACATACGAACTTTTATAATTCCATATCATTAAGACAGAAAATTAGTCTTATCCGATGTATGATCGACAGGGCTAATAAAATATGCTCGAGTGACACTCTAGAAGAGGAAAGACAATTCATACTTAAAGTACTGGTTGAAAGTGGCTATCCCGAACAATTTATTCACAGGCATATTTCAAATAACACAAAGTTGAACAATCAGCACACTGTAGGGAAAAAGTCTGATTATATTTCATTACCTTTTAAGGGTGATAATGCCTCAGACAATATAAGCAAGAAACTTAGTGTAACCCCAAGCAAGACCTATTTTGTGGCGAAACTGCGTGTTCAGTTCAATTCTATACCGATTTTGCGCCCTCAGTTGAAAGATACATTGCCTGTTTATACTGCCTCTTACTGTGTATACCATTTCGTTTGTTCCGCTGGAACGAGTTATGTAGGTCGTACGGTACGGCGATTGTCTGAACGCATTCGGGAGCACCATTCGGTATGGCTAACTCGAGGCTTGACAAAATCTTTTTCGTCATCTACCACTGCGTGCCTAATGGAATCCAACCACTCAATCGATCCCAATGAATCATTCCGTCCCATCTATCACGCTGATGGATTACAATCAAAACGGGTCAAGGAGCGCCTGTTGGCAGTCGCAGAAGCAATAGCCATCCGCTTGCTCTCCCTCCAGTACGTAATCAAAAACGCTTCGTCAAAACACTGTATCTTCCATGGCCAGATGTCCATGTTCGGACCGAACAGATTACGTAATCACGACAGGTGTCGTAACAGCCATCAATAATCTGTACAACCGACGTGAACTTTCTGAAACTGACAACAATCCATTTGATTTATTATTGTATATTTTCTCATATGATTAACCCATATAAATGTGTTGTATTTAGCCTGATGATGAATCACCGAAAACAAGCTTGTTCGCTTCACGTTCCTCCAACGGATATAAGTTTAAATCTATACTGCTTGTCCATAAAAAGGACAGTTGTTCTGCCCCGATCCCACTGTTTGGTGGGATTTTACCAGTGCCTCCTTCAGTTCAAGACTGAATATTCTTGCATTCTCTAATTTGTCCTGCTTTTACGACACTGTTGGACAGCTACGAATTCACTGTTTGCATTTGTGTTCAGTTTTCTAAAGTGGACATAAAATCAATATATTCTGTTGTCATTCTTTAACGGAATGACTGGGAATTTGAAAGAATTACCTTCCATAATGCTACTTCCAGGCATATCGTTCATTTGATGTTCGACTTCCATCTGTATTTGCATTGGAATTCTGTTGGTACCGAGCAGTAGAAGTCACTTTGACCTGCTAAGGATATCACGTGCAGTTTATTCACGATGGCCGTACGGATCTTGGCTGGTAGTGAACAACTCTCGGATTCTGTACAGCATTTCATACAAGACCGCCTTTCTTATGTTTTAGTCGATTTGGGTTTGCTGACCTGAAAGTGACCAAGCTGCGTTTCGTGTTTTCTCATTGGTGGAACCATCCCATACTTCATCAGTGGTTCGTCACGTTTCAGATCGCTCACGACTTTAACACAGTCAAGAATATCATGGTCCAGTTTATATCGGGAGAAATGATCAGCGGATGTTTAGTTACCTGATAACAAATTCGACTATCATACTCTGACAGACGATTGACTTTGAGTGCAGCACTACTCACTGTTGAAACGACCAATACCTGCGACCGAATAACCCTCTCTGGCTTTAGCCCAATCAACGAAATCTCTGCCCGTGTGTCAGTCAGACCTTACTCTCATCTATCATTGAGTTCTATCTTAGTCTGAATCGTTGTCTTGTCGTCCACACCTAGTATCGAATTTCCCGCTTCCGACAGAAATTAGCTAATGAACCGTCTATTCAAATACTGTATTTTTTTGTTCCGCGAGCATACTTGTCCTCGGTGTTCAGAGTTTCCACACATCATCACAATTTGCCTTCGTCTTGCTCCTCATCACAACCGCTGCTTCTTATACTAATGGTTTGTAATTCACATAAATTACTGGCATAGTTCACTTTGGACTCGTTGACAGTCAGGAAGTTTTCAACAGGTAATTGACAGGTCGCTTGAATCAGCTTATCTAAAGTCAGCAGGATGGATGATTAGAGCGACTTTGATCTGTTCCTGGATGCAACCACTTTTGCATGCCTCATTATCGACCCTTGTGGAATCTCACCAAGGTTGTTAACAACACTGTCTGTAGTGGCATGGTGTAGACAAGTATATCACCTCCGGAGTTAGGCTCTGTTTTCCTAAATCGCCAGATTGTTCCCTACTAGTTGGCAGAACCACCAAACCGGACGAACAATGTCTCGAGTACTGAGCTACCCAAACGACAGGAACCTAGAACAGGAATCTGAGCGGCACTAGGCAATATCAATTCATTGGAAAAAGTAGCACTGTTTTCATAGGTGAACAAAATTAACCAGCGTAGCAGCTGATCGACATTTCTGATTGATTAGCACCGATCGGTTGTAATTCGGCTTACAACGGCTTGTGTGTGGGTTCTGATCAGCTGAACCTTCATCATTCAGAGAAATGCCCCAGTCCAAACCTTTTACACAGTGGAGGCTCATCACCGCTTCGTCGAGTTTCTTCGACCGATCTCCCCAGCATAACTTACACTGTACTGTTGAATAGCACCTGTTGAGTTCCTCGTTCCCCTACGTTGGCAAAAGAGCCACGTCTTCAAGTTTCTACAGTAGGGTCGAAATTTCTCAACAGTGGAACGACTGAAACAACTAAACCACCAACAATCCTGGGCACTACACCAACCGCTGTTAGCGTGAGACGCGAATCATGCAAAGACGATTTGTTCATTGAACAGTATCGGTTAACACCAATCCTAATTATACAACGAACACAACGATAACCTTATAGTGGATCCTGTCTTTGACAAGTTCGTACTGGGAAAATATTTCTGGTCTGGCTGGATTTCGACGCTTCTTATACTTATTCAGACTACTTCAATGGTCCAGTGTGTTTTCATTTTTGTGACCACTGGTGAATAGTGTTGTTCAGTTGTTTTGTTCACTACGGCATGATCCCCACACAGTCTAGACACTTTTACATAATCAATACTATGGCAACAAACCCCTCAAGTGAAAATGTTTTCATATTCGTTACTTCTCCGAGGTTTGTCTGACAGTATACCTGGTTTGCATCATCATCTGGATAGAGACAGCTAATTGTATTGGTCCCTTGATTAAGTTTCAGGAAACAATAGATCACTTAAGATCGGAAGGAGATAAACTCCACGTGATTGTATAATTACGTCCTCGAGGTCATAAATCGTGTGGTTAAGGACAAAATCTTGCTCGCTTGTAGTGCTCGTTGCCTTTGGATGACACACATGACTTCACCTATCGTCGGGAGTTTAGTGTTTACGTCGCGTAACAGTAGGGTGAAGGAGTTCATTTGGTCAACAGAAAATCCGCAGATGCCTGAGTGAGTTTTGTAATGATGGAGCCTGAGTTTCTTGTTTAGTTTTTCATCTCGGTTGCCAGTTCATGCTTCATATTTGAACTAACAAGCATAGGATGTTTCCGCTGTCAGCTTGGGTAGATATTCCATCCATTTGTCAGTACAGGTATTCCATCGGCAGCCAGCATTAGAACTACAAGATCATGTGTGATGCAAGACGGTTAAGTTAATCCTAGCTGGCAGTTGTGGCGCCTAATCCAGAGCAAAACAGCAGAGTTAGTAGGATTTACTATGGATTGCAATCTAACAGACACCATATGGGTTGACGTGGAAATCGGTGGGTTATGCGCATTATCTGGCCCAAATATGGACTCCGGTTGTGCCTGTGTGTTCTGATTTATGCTATGTAGTTGTTTCCCTATTTCCGGGTGGCGTGCCGACCCACCCATTTTGATGAGTGGCTAGAACTCTTGCAAATTTCAGAATGTAGCTCTGTGTTTCCCGCACCACGCATTATCTGAGTGGCTAGTACATACTACTTGGAACAATATTGTCCATATGTGAATAATAGCGTAACCATCTGGGTAATGGTTCGTAAAGGACAGTTTCACACTCTGTACATTCGTTCATTACTGAAATTGTCTATCATGGCCGACAAATTATGACATATTGCATGGGTGCGCAACTCCTTTTTATGATGGTAAGTGTGGTGGAAATCCCTTCAGCCGTTACTATGAACCGTGTTGATGGCTCTTTTGTGATTCAAAAACCTATGTCCACATTTCATAACGGATTTTAGTGCTTACCATTCAAAACTGCGAACTATTTGTAGTGTTTACCCGTTAGGACTGCATCGGACGAATCGACGGATTATTTGACGTACCCAGTAGGTCGTGCATAAGCCAGTTTTGTGTTCATCAATCTGTTAGTTGCAACCGCAGCGACATCACTTGTGCATATTGAAGTACTTCGTTTGATACAACGGACGAAGACTTGTCCGCTACATTTGTTATAGGAACCCATATTGAAAGGATACATCCTTTTGATTTTGGATCACAAAGACTGTTCAGTATGGTATCGGAACAAGCTGGAACTTGAAAGAAAGCCAGTAAATAGGATGCTTAGTCCACCGAAAATTAGAGACGTATTGTCCACGAGCTGGCGAAATTAGAAGACGGACTGGACAGACCTTTTAACATGGATCAGTCATGACACTCAGTTCAATTCAGTTCGATCTACATGACATGCGGCTTCAGCCAGAAGCGTACAAATTCTTGCACATTTGAGCCCCAAAATCTTACCAGGCTACAGCAGATGGAGAAGACGATGATTCATTTTACTCCTCATGGAAAAGATATATCAAGTCACACTCTTCGGTTGATCGATTTTAGGAACTTTTGTGGGCACCGTATATCAGCAGTTGTAAAACTTTCGTTTGAATTCTTAAATTCTGGTTGGAATGCAAGATGTTCTTGATATTCAGCACTCTATTGGAGAGAAAAAACCTTGTTATTATTACAAACTTGTGATGATTGTCACTAAACCTATTTCTCACTACTGTCGTCTTATTACATTGTTCACACTGAGCTGTACAATTGCTTAGTTTGGCTGTTATTACTGTTGTGTCGAACCTAGCTTTGAGGATATGCTAAGTCAATTAATTCATTTCTGTATTTCTGGAACCATCACAAACCTCTCCCGTCTAACCTTAGTAGTGTGCCAATGGGGCGTGGGATTTCATTCCAAAGTGAACAAGTGTCAGCCGATTTAATATCATTTTGAAATTTTCAAATAGTTTGAAACATTGATTCCCATTGATAAACCTGAAAAGGCCGATAATGGCGTGTAAGATGTCATGCACATTGGCATTTCGCTCGCATCTCATCGGTTACTTTTGCAAAATTAACGTACACATTATATAGTGAGCGAGCAAACATCTAGGTGAAACCGATCTAGTCATGTCTGAAACAGTCAGTCAGATGACCAAAGCGGAAGCAGCAAGATGCAACTGAAGTGTACTCATTAACAAAAACATGAAATAGAATTGCTGTGGGTCAAAAGGGTAATAGAAATCTAAAGACAGACAGATGGTTAAAAATTCATACACACCGAATGGTATTGGTGAGAAATGGTTAGAAAATCCATCCGGATCAAACAATTAAAAGATGTACACCGATTTACACTGATTAAAAAGATAACGCATTATGAATTTAGGATGGATGGGGGTGGTTCAATAGTTACTAGATTGTATGAAGAATATAACGGTCTAAAAAGTTTGGGTTGGGAAAAAATTCGAACATAAAATGGAATCAAAGAGTACCAGTTGCATTTTTACCAGCATAGCGCAAGGCTAGTCACCAGATGTTTCTGGGCGCACAAGGTGGGATTCAACCGATGTATTGAGATAGCTTCCGCAATACTGAGAGCCTGCTTTAGTTTGAGTCTAAGGCACACCTTGAAAGCGGTCTTTCGGTTCACTTAGTGTTCGGTCTGCAGAAAGTGTTTTGTAATAGCACTGACGGCACAACCGACCCCCGAATTCAAAAGCCATTTCGGTATGTATTCGTTTATGCTTGTGCCGAGGTGCCTCCCAGTTCAGCCGACGTATTTGCTTCCACAGACACAATGAAACTTGTATACAATTTTGAATTGGGCGAAAAGAGGTACCACGTTCTTTCTAGGTGTAGATGGAACACGGGTAGTTTCATCCACGTAGACCAGTCGGGCGGCGTTGTAAGTGCGTTTGAGCGTGGCATCTAAACAACGTCTTATGAGGGCTGAAACAGTATCACCTTTGAAGGGCGGAATTAAATAAACAGGCTTGCGGGGGGACTGTAATGGGTGTAACAAGTGTAGTTTATGGAGTAGAATACTTCTGGACAAACCTTTCCGGATAACCATTTTTTACCAAAATCTCGTGTAGTAAAATCAGTTCATTTTCTAACTGATCTTCTGACACGATACGTCGAACTCTGTGAAACATAGTCCTGACGAGGTCACATTTTTGTGTACTTGGCGCGAAGCTCTTAAAATGCAAATATTGTCCTGTCCATGTGGACTTGTGATAAACACATCTGGAAAGGGACCCATCCTGGCGTCTTTCCAGCAAAACGTCTAGGAATGATATTCTCCCGTTTTGTTCGAATTCAAGGGTAAAAGTTAGTTTGTTACGCAAACTATTCAACAACTGGTGAAAAGCAGTCACTGCCGAAGGTCGTCAAATGCAACAAAAATATCGTTTACGTATCGTTTATAAAACATCCTCGTTCGAATTTCAGTGGACAATGAGTGTTCTAAGTGACTCATGAATATGTCAGCTAGTACAGGTCCTAATGGACTCCCCAATGCAACTCCATCTATTTGTCTATAGAAAGTGCCGTTGAACACGAATTTTTAAATACTTCATCAAAGATGAAGCAGACCACATGTTGCAGAAGATTAACTTAGAAAACTGTGAGGACTTACACGAAGTGAATGAAGTTAGCCAAGAATTTACTGACATAACTGTGTGAGTCAGTGGAAAGGAAAATTTCAACGTTTTCGTCCGTCGTACTAGACTGGTAAATCGGTATCTACACCACCAGACAGAAATATTAACTCAGTTAATTTGCCAATTTTGCGTAGTTAATCATTTCAAACTGAATATAACTCTTCACAAAATTGACAACAGCGTGCATTAAATATTCAAAGAGTTATCAGTTCGTTTGGTGCTATCGTCCACCGAAGGTGAACATTTGTGATCATAGTAGATGGTCAGATAATGGATGACCAATGATCAAGAGGGGAAACGCGTTACAACCAAGCTCGTTTTTAGTGTTTCATCATCAGGCTAACTATCACGCGTCTATATTGGTTCATCGGGCGACAGAGTACAGCAGCATGGTAAGATTTAGTGAGGAATTCCGATTCGGTCAGATTTAGGGGGTCTACTTACATGACATCCATCACATGAGTTGTAAAATCTGAAAAATTCGGCAAGCCTATGCAATGGATCTAGCCGGAGTACGAAGGCATGGTGACAGGGTTTCAGTGTTCTGATCAGGAGTTTGTGTGCGCATAATGGGGTGAATTTAGGCGAAACGAGACTACTAATGAACGGCTATTGACCTACTCGATAGATTGGCTTAAACTGCTCGACAAGTTTGCTTAGATGGTTCGTCTCGATGGAGGACGTGGTGTACACAGATGAACAAGTCTATATCGATCCCTGAGCTAACCACATCGGATAATGAGTTATAAGCAACAGTTTGGCCAAAACGAATTTGACGAAGTGCGTGTACAACAAAGTGATGGATAGCGGAAAACTCGTATGTTACAACTGGGTTCTGAAGTCAGTGAAAATGTTATTCTTAAGAAACAGTTCCAGAAGTCAGATTGGGAAAACTCCGGATCACCTTAGCGTGAAGGATGGTTTACAGTTCCGAATAGAACGCTTCGTCATCATCAAGGTCGTCAACACAAAAGATCGTAGTGAATACCAGCCAAGGTTTCGTCTCGAAGAAGAAGTCTGACGATCCGTTTAAGCAGCGATCCATCTTAGCCTCTCAGTTTGACTGCATCCAGTCATGATCGTTGCTCGATGGCTCTTGGTCAAGCTACCGAGTCACGCCTAATTCGAGCGTTCAAGTCACCAAAAACAAACGGTCGGTCACTCACCGGTGCCGATCAGATTGTGGCAGACAGCTGATCATAGAACTGGTGTGTCGTAACAGCAGTGTGATACATAATTGGAACATAAACATTAACAGATACCCCACAATTACCTCAACTGAGTAGCAGGCGCATAGACAGCATTCAAGAGCTGAGGCTGTGCGGTTCGCCTATCGTCAAAACATTAATTCGGTCAGGGACTGCGAAACAGATACCATGCTCTTGAGCATCGTCTGTCGGGAAACCTATCCAGTAGAAGGTGTACCCGGCACCTGTTTCTCGTAACTCACCTTGGTCCGTAAGCCCTGTCTTACTCAAGGCTGCTGCATCGATCCCATAGCGACGCAGTTCCATCGCGATCAGTGCAGTGCACCGTTCTGACCGTCCTTTGAAACGGCATCGATCCAACAGCGTGGGCATATTCCATGCTCCAAAACAAGGCATCTTGCGTCCCCGGGCATGCTTCAGGTTGGTCTTCCGGTTACTGAGATTTGAGTGAGCATTATCTTCTCGGAGATCCATGTTGGGGGACAATATGAGGGTGAATGATTGGTAGTAGCATATTTTCGCCTATCCACCCTGCCATGTACAGCAGATATGGCGGCCCGGTTTATCCTGCAAGACGGCCGATGCAGTATGGCATTTGGTTTATTGTATGACATCATGTTTTTGTGGGCATGGGATACTGCCAGGATACCCAGACCTGGACAGGAGAGCGATTATGGCCCTCAACCGAAGCCTTTGGTTCAAAAGCCTGTACCACAAGGCAGCAGGTGACATACACGCACATATGCGCATCAGCATCAACCACCAAGAATAAGCTCGACAGTCACAACCCAAGAGATTCAACACACTCACATAGGAACAGTAACATTAAAAACAAAACCATCACACTCACAAACTGAGACCAGACAAAAACAAACACCAGATAGAACCAAAACACCTCACACCGGCAACATGCAAAACGAACGCACGGAACACATATGCCTTTTGTCTGGGTGCTCCCGTTTGGCCAATTTAACATGGTTGACCCTGCAAGGACAGAAGTCGCAGTCAACACAGCCAGCTGGATCAAAACAGCATACAAGTCTGACTACCACACCAAGGGAGTAGGTCAGGAAGAAACACGCAATTATCCATACACATGTGTTGGTTCTCTTTCATGAGACCATACGCCCGCAGACAAACCAGTCAATGTGACGCTGCTAGCCATGCAACAGTGTAAACACAACCATTCGTGGACGATTCTGCCCGTGGAATTATTCCTGCTCCCCTTTTCTCATGGCCTGGATTTTTCATGTTTGGTCGCATCATCGAAACACTGATCACGATTGGCCTAACTTCTCGTTTTCAGATAATACTCCTTGAAAAATGTTAATATACTGTGTTCTGTTACACATTCACAATAGACACTTCCTTTGTCTGATGTATAATTCGAACAAACTATTTCCCGGCATGTAACACTACCAGAAACAGAAGCGTATATTGAAACTAGCTTTTCCACACTTGATGCATGTTTCTGTGTTTGGTGTGTGTGATCATGTCAACCAGTACACACAACAAGCGAATCCGGTGCTCCTGTGTTCTCTTTCTCTCTGTGTGTCTGTTGGGTAAGAAATGCTAGCTGAAATTACCGGAAAGTTGCTCAACATAAACGACTGCCATAATCACAAGCTAAAAGCAGTGGTCACGTGTTAAATATGATCAAAACAGGTTAAATTAAGGTGCGAAGACCTACAGTTTTAAACTACCGGGGCAGTCAAAGTAGACAAGTAGTTTATCACCACATGTCCCTATGAACGGCTACTTATTGTCAAGACCGGTGGTGTTTGATAATGGAACTTATGTATTTTGTTCCCTATGACTTGAGGGACTCGAAACCGTATCTACTTGGATGAAGTAGAATTTTTTTCTAGTTGGTTTGGAACAAAACGTCACCTTCGAATAGCACAAACGCTGCAGCCGATTAACTTATTCCGCAATTGTATATTCTGTGTCGCACATACCAATAGTTATCACTAGTTTTTCTATACAGTATCAACATTGGGGACAAAAACAACACTTTTTCAAATTATAAATGTTTCCAGTTATTAGTTCACCTCCTTTTCCCAAAAAACTACCAACACAACTTGCATCAATTTAATAGACTTATGAGAAAACCAACTTGATTCACCTGTCATTGTAGGATGTTGCTACGAGCAACTGTGTTGTTTTGTTATGCGTGTAAATTGTGATACCAATATCCATTATTTTCAAACATGAGAAACTAGCGGTGGTAGGTATTGGTGTTGTGAGTCAAGAACACGAATGGCGCAAAGGTTATTGATTCAGGAAACGAACAAATGGGTTATGCGTTTCAACATGACCACAAACAAACTCAATTACCATTTCATGTCATGTTGCACTCCGATGTTCCATCCTGTATTTTTCGCTCGGCTACTTCAGTGTGAAAATCCATGCTCTTGGCTCATTAGTGAATAAAAGAGGCGTGAGTTGTATAGTGAGAACGGTCGTCCTCGCTACATTGGTATAAAAACGTCAACATTGCAGAGAACAATGGTAGTAACCGGTTTTGAACATGTTTCTGTCATACTGCTTCATGTATTTTGTCTTCGAAATAGTTGGTTTGTTAAATTGTCTACGTATGTTCAGTTTGGCCAATAAGCATTGAAACCACTGCGAATTTTGCCGGTCAAATTTGAACAAAAATAGAACTGACTGAACATTTACATCCTGTAGACTCGTAGTGAGCGCATTTTGTTAGAGGAAATTTGAGTACGCTTACAGAACAACTTCCTGCACGTGTTTTTTTACACGTTTATCTTAGTTTTGCAAATACTCGGCAAAAAAATGCTTATTACTGATCGTACACTTTGAATATTAGTCTCGTTTTCAATCTGTCATTGAAACTGACAGTTTGTTTGTTTAACTGTGATCTCGGACGAAAATTGACATCTTTGAGTTCAATATAATTTTAGGTAGCTCTCAATAAAATGTGTATTTGCTTACGGAGTAGTATGTTTGCAGTCTCCTTGAGACATAACGATAGCTTTATTCTGCCAGTATGTTCTCATTATTATCAAACCCCACATTTTTTATGCCAAAATCCTACAACGTCCAGTCTACTCTTCGGAGACTGCTACTTCTGGTGGCGTAGACAGGATACAAAATAACATTCATCATCTCTATTGCATAATGGTGTATGTGTGCAGCTCCAAACCTCTCGTCAAAGCTGAAGATTCATCGCATGAATGATCAATTCATACACCTTCTGAACTGTATATCATTTGGCATGGACTAATAGTTTCTTACTGTTTATTGTCCAGTTGGTTGGATATTGACCTAACTTCATTAAACTGCTACATCTGTAACAGTCTGGTAAAGAATTATGGAAATCAACTGTCGTCCTGTGTGGGGACGTTCGCAAAGAATTCTTTAATCGCTCAAGTCTTCTCACTTCATCAGTTCATTGTCAACCATTGACCTTATACATTAAAATCATAGACAACTTGATCCTGTATGTGCCTATGCGTTGCATTTGTCTAAGCAACTAACCAAATTGCATTAACTTGCAAGTGTAGCCAACAATCTTAACACATTCATTGACATTCCCGCTTTCGGTCGCTTAGCCATCGATGCTCAAGATGTTGTTCTCGGTCGAACTAGTCAAAATGGTTGGGCCAAAACAGAGGTTTATCGATCCAAGCAAATGAAATGGCTAGGCTGGATACTGGATTGCATCCAAATTTGAAAGAGCATGTGGAGTTCCACAAAGAAAACTGACTGTATCCCCAGTCAGTGGTAGTTGAATGCACGGGGAAATAATCATTCAGTTTTTCTAAGTTTGAACAAACGGGTTAGCATACAAATACCGACGTAAGATCAACAAACCAATCAGGAGGAACCACACGACCTAATCAGAAAAAATATGAAACAACGCAGGATGGTTGGCACACTGATTATTACGTGTGGTACGATGTGGATGTGCTTACACTTGTTGTGACGTGCTTGATAATCCGTACACTGAATGAGATACTTCAAAGCGGCGTTGAGATATGTCCAAAGCATACAACGAGTGAATTACGGGCGACTGGGATAGTCATGGTCCCACGAAATCGAACCAAAGGATGAGAACTGGCAAGCAAAAGACTCCAGACAGAAGGCGTTAGTTACCCACACAAATCAGGCAGAAGTGTCTACGACGTGTGAGTGGAAACCCGGTATGTGCTGTGGTCTGGAATTCTGGTTAATAAACGGGACCGATCGCGTGGCACGGGAACGA
Organism: Paragonimus heterotremus; assembly: GCA_013368495.1. Taxonomy (NCBI): domain Eukaryota; kingdom Metazoa; phylum Platyhelminthes; class Trematoda; order Plagiorchiida; family Troglotrematidae; genus Paragonimus; species Paragonimus heterotremus. The sequence continues at coordinate 22,762 of LUCH01003463.1, forward strand.
GCGAGTTGGACCATGAAGATGGTGCTTTGTTGGAAGAATTTTGCTATAATGTTTGGTAGCATTCGCTTCCGAACTAGTCTACCAAATTGACCGCGCACATGTGGCTTGTACTGAGTCACTTGCGGTTACACTCACAAACTCCGTATCCATAACAAATCCGAGACAGTAAAGGCTTGTGATGTATGAGGGGAGATCTTTCTTTAATCCGGCCGGTCAAAGCTGGCTAGTTATATGATTGGTCAGTTTGAGATGGGCACAAAATTCGAAAATAAACAGACTTTAATGTTACACTCGAAGTTAATGGGAAAAATGCTTAAAATACAGGGTGAGAAGTATTTTAATAGGTAAGTATGTATATGATTATGAAAACAAACAAACTCAAACTCAGGTTGATAAACCAAACAAAACCATCATACAGCACACGAACAAACCTGGAGAAAACAAAATATAGTAGACTACTATGAGAGAGATTTATGAAAATGGGAACTAGTGGTTTACCAGACTATGGATGTCGCTGGCTGACGTAACTCAGGACAAAGTTATGTAAATATCAATCGAATTAGTCTACTTGGTTCTACCATACTCGTCTTTTCCTTGGCGAGGGTCAGTTGTGACTAGGTTGATGACCTACCAATCTGAGGTGTCCAACATATTCTTGGCCGTATTCACCACACAGCCATACAGTGACATCGTCGTGACCATTGGAGCCTACGGTTCCTTTGCGTATGGCATACTTGAACGCACAGCCATGTAATTGCCGCTCGTTTAATTTTCCGACGGTTGTCTCGATTGAATTTCTCTAGACGGTCCCATTTAACCCTGCATTTTTTATTAGCTAAGATAGGTATTACAACGCGAAAGACCTAATTAAATCACACCCTGGTATCTTGCCCTCTGGTCATTATAAGTCCGCTTATTTAGTTTCCGTCGCCCGTTTGACAGATGCTTCGGAATCAGTTTGTCAGTCATCCAACAGACATGTCTCAACCAGTGGAGCTGGTTGAGCATTAGGATAGACCGAAGCCCGTTCGTACTTAATCGGGGAGATACCACAGTTTTCGAAACTATGTCCGATCGTGGATTGTAATAGACACATCTTACATATCCCAGATGGAATTGATGCAGATATTTCACATTTCATTAATACGATGTCAATGTTTCACTGCCGTGAAACACCGTGGATGACACAGTTACACCGTGGCGTTCCAAAACACGTCTTTCTCGAAAGCTGAACGCAGGACTAACTTTGGTCCGGCGAGCGCAAAGCTGACATTCAGCAAACAGACCATTGAACTAGTTGCAACTCATAATGCAAAAGTCTGTGCAGCTAACCAAAATGTCCCAGTTTATGCATTTCGAGTTATAGGCACAGGACCTCCACAGTCGCTGGGCAACATACTCTTATTGTGCGCCTGAGTTGCCAGATGATAGATCAATTCGATGTTATACTTTTGCATTCTGTCTAACGACCTTGTGTCCTTCTCGGTTAATCTGACGACATCGTCTTCACTACCGAAACTAACAATCCGCTGCCCGACTAGCTTACTGCTGTCTGACTAAAAGTACAAGAGTTGAACTGTTCCTATGCACAACGTTCTCCTCCTTCAGTGAAAGTCTGCTGCTGCCGTTGTCCATTTGTCTTTCGTGTTGTAGTGGTACTGATTTCAGGTAATCTTAACTGTTGTTACATTGAATAGTCGGAGACAATGCTGCATAACATATTTTATTTTCTTGATGGTTGACTGTTCTTCCTTCTACATCTGCGTTACTTCATTCTGGATCAAAAACAGAATAGGTCGTTTCATGTGGAACAGTCTGTTATAAAGCTGATTCGGATACCTCCCCATACGACGACGGGTAGGGTGCATAGGTAGCAGAGAACTAGACGACAAATACTTAGGGCTTGCGTTTGCTAACAACCCCTTTTGTTCACATCAGCGAGAATCAACCATCTGTTGTCCTCACACTAAAAAATCTATTAAACAGAATCTCTTTTTACAATGCTCTTTGACAGCTACCATCTGACTCACCCTGATGTGCACATTCTACTAGCTCGTTAGGTCTGATTTGGCCTAATTATTATTGTTGTATGCGCGTTAAGGCCGGCTGTGTGCTCTGCACTGGTGATGAGACTCAGGCTGCGTTCTGATTGTGTGGTGGACTGTCAGGCAGGAAAAGTGTGAGCATTCCAACTCCCGGCGGAATACCTCAACACAGGGGGAGGTGCGTTCAAAAATGCACAGCGAGAGGATGGAGGACGATGTGTGCGACCGGATGAGTCATCGCTCGACCGGATCGGACCAACGGGCGAGAAGTGGCAGTCAAAATAGGATGGATGACCAAATTGAAGGCGTGATCATTCCAACACTCGCAGGAATATCTCGACACGGCTGTGGTGTACTGTCAAAGCCCATAGTGGATAGAAGGACAACACGAACGACCGGACAAGTCATCGCTGGACGAAATCGGATCAACGGACGAGGAATAGCAGGCAGAATACCCCCGGATAGAAGGCGCCAATCGCACACCTAAACCGGGTAGAAGTGCACACGGCGTGTGAGCGGCAACCGGGGTGTGTTGTGGACTGGAACTGTGATTCAGAATCACAAACCCACGTGTGGCATGGTAATTAGCGGGTTGGACAATAAAGATTGTGCTCTATTGGACGCCTTTCCGCCAGAATTGGTCGCGCTTTCAATGACCAACGGCTCATTCATCCACACACATAAGGATGTCGGTACCGCTTCTAAATGGGACAATAGAATATGTACTTCTCCTGAGTCACGTGTTCTCTGTACTGTCGTTATAGGCTGTAAGGCCTACTGTTGATTACATCCGAATAGGAATACAACAACGAAACGTTGATGCTGATAACCAAAATTCCCGTCTCCGTGCTTCAATTCCGACCTTGTAACTAGTAAAATGTGCTTACATTTCAATGATACCGTGACCGGGCAAAGGTTTCGATAAACAGATGTCGTGTCAAATCATCCGTTTGTCTTGAAACTACCACTGCAGTAGGAAAGTATGGAAGGCTTGTGAAAAGTGATAGTTTCGGACTATTTTCCCTTCGCGCATATATTCCATTTGTTTGTGGAACTCCTAGCTTTGTTTACATGACTACGTCCACGTGGAACGCTATTCAAAATTATATCTAATATCTGCCTAAAAAGTGTTGTTTTTCCATTTGCGTGCAATCAGCATCAAGCAAGACGGGTAACAACAACGGTTGAGAGAACTTGTGACCCAGTAGCGTCGTTCTTAGGTGCCTGGACGGATGAATCGTTGGTCGTTGAAAACCAGACCAACCAGAACGCAGCTTCAGTGTCATCACAGGTGTAGGGCACACGGGCGGCTTTAAAGTGTATACAATCAAGAGTAACTTATAGATCACGTTGAAGATGCAGGTGAACCTCTAGTGTTGTGAGCCAAGAACACGGATGACGCAAGGGTTGCTCACTCAGGAAAGCATCATGTGGGTTATGCGGTATAATATAACAACAAACAAAAACACATCTTCTTACGATACTTGTCCCAGAACGTCAGGGTTGGCACAGACGTCAATCCTCAGTTCCTTTACGTTCCCTTTAGTACCAAGAACCATTTCGTGTGATGTTGCACTCCGATGTTTCTTCTTGTATTTTTTCTGCAAATATTTTAATGTCACAATCTATGATCTGACCCCACTATTGAATAGCAATGGTGAGAGCAGTATGGTGAGGTCACTCCCATTCACTAAACTAGGTAACGTCAACTACATGTTTGATTGACCTGTAAGAATCCGGAAGCATTCGGTTAGGAATACATGAAGTATTTTTCTGGCATTTTCATCAATACAAAACACATTCATATCATGATTAGATTGTTCAACCTTTCTATTTCCTTGTTTATACTGAGTCACCGGATTTCACCGAGCATAGATAAATCTTAGTTTGTCCAGTTTGCTGAAGAATGAAGACAGCCATGATGTTTTCATTTTATTGCGTGGCAAAATTGATATTTTGAGATACTCACCTACTGGGAAAACCTGGATTGATATATTAACAATTCTTTTGAGTTATCCACCGCCTACAGGAGTTTAACCGAGTAGAGTTGAAGTCGATAAATACAAGGAAATAATTTGAGTAATTCTGAGATGTGACCACATTGAGTTGCTATATAGTTTACTTGATTCAAATCTAGTTTTAGTGATCAATCAGAATGGTAACAGCTTTGGAGAAACACCCGAAAGCTGACAGTTACCCAATCGAAGTTTGCATGTTTCATCCATCTGCTGCTATTCGCATCAGTAGAGGTACATTTTAATGAGTTTACCTAGGTCGGTTTCGTAAGAGGATTTACGCTGGTCCCTAATGCATGAACCTTAGCTAGTCTAGATCACGAGTTGTCTTGGTAACAGCATCAAGACTTTTCCCAGCAGACAAACTGCGTACGATATAATATTACTGTATCTTCATTACGATTGATCAGGTCGTTACAAACTAGTGTGCATCAGAAAGAAGTTGTCAATTCAAGTATTATTGACTGTTCACAATACGAGTAGGACCTAGTGTGTAGGAAATAAATTACAACAGACACAACCAATGCAAGTACAAACATACTTTCGAGTTAGTTATACGATTCATTTCAGGCGCAACATATGGGTGAATGTTCACAGTGGCAACAACCACAAAACCAGTCATGTGCATCCGGCAAGTTTTGGTCATTAAGTATACACAAATTAGCCTACCTGATGTAACAAATGTTTGTGGCTTCTTTGCAATGTAACACTATCATAGTCTTTTTTTCTTAAATTGAAAAAATTCCTGTTTGCGATATTCTTCCCATACAATTAGCATAATGGACTTACTATCAAAAAAGTTGAATTCGATTACAAACTAGCTTGAAGTTAACTGTAATCGATGTATCATATTAATTTCTATATGCCATTGACCTTATCCACAAACCCGTAAGTAAACTGGAATGTAAAATTTCAGATCTTTTCTGTTGCTATGACAAAATAAGCCTGTTATAGTTCAAGGAGTATCGCGAATTTTGGATAAACTTTTTGTCAATATTGTGTGAGTTATTCATGTCTATTGGATGTTACTAAATCATTATAACTAATGAAATACTAGTCAAATATTTTGTTTCTAGTCATCAACGTGGGCACTCTTCATTAGCCGCAGAGTCCGTCTACTAATCTCAACAGGTTTGGCTGTTCTTTCATAACAATAAATTATATTTTACAAATTCAACAAAATAGAACAAGATCTATGGTTCGATTCCCATGTGGTTACAAATGAACTGCACACCGTGGAAAAATCGCTATAGGTTCTTTTTCAGGTCACGACCTCCAAGTAGACGGACCACATATTCTTTATTGTTTTAGTGGGCTTGGTCTTACGGTCGTATAGAGAAAAAAATGGATTCTATCCGCAGGTTGGGTGAATCTGAGGCTTATTCAGAATACATGAGGTTGACCAATTGTTTTCATGTCCCAACTTGTCAGACCGCGAACGGTAAAGCCCTGCGTGACCACGGGACAGTGACACTAGCATCAAATATATCATGAATAGGTTAGGAATAATCACCAAGCAGTAACAAAACTGTTTAGACGAAGGACAGCATTGTAAGAAGGCAAGAAGATGAATCACACAGATCCCAACTACCATCGGGGTTTAAAATGAAAATTTGAAGTCATTTGTTAATAAGGTAAACTCTGATGGGTAGTTTGACAGATATGATAATTTAGAAGAGATCCAGTTGCGAAAAATCTGCACTTCGGCTGGATTCGAACCAGCAAGGTAAAAAACACGCCCAAACGATCCAACCGTTCCACCAGCTGTTACTAAAGTCGGAAAGTGCATAGATTTGGATAAAAAAAGGAATCGATATCTTTGTCTACATGTTCTTCGTTTGTTCGATTTCCTGCCTACAAAGCACTAATGTATATCAGTGGCATGTGTCGAGTGCACATTTTTGCTAGTTAGCCTTCGTTTTCTCCTGTGTTCCATTAACTCACCAAGTGGACTAATATCATCGATACCATGACAGATAATTAACAAAACCACTCCAACGAACTGAACTCACTATTTTTCATATGCCTTGCATAGTTTCAAAAAAGAAGCCACTGATTGAACAACACACGGAAATGTATTCATTTTCTCAAAAATGTGCTCAATATCTCGGTTGCCAGTTCATAAAAACAGCGTCAGGTTTGGTGGTTATTCCGGATTAGTCCGACCTCTGATGATTTTTCCAGTTGTTATCTCGCGCAAACCATAGAAGTCCATTTACCAACCGCCCATTACTTAATCATGTTATCAGCGTTTTTTTCAATAACACACATTACTGGTTATGCCAAAGTTACCCCTCGGATAATATGGAGCTCTGCTACATATGATGATCTTTGAATATTGCACAACATTGTGAATAGCACGATTTTCATTCAGATTGGTGAGGTAAGCCCGTTTTTTTTTCAATCGAATTGGTGCGAACAACGCATAATTCTAAAATACAATATCCAGAAGCAGTCAGTTTAATTGTCTTCTGGTATGCACGCGAACTGTTGAATCCGTCGCGAACGCACAACCCGAAACTTTTCAATCACGTTCTGGTTACCAAAACTATCAATGCGTAACCTACCGCTCACAAGTTTGGGAAGATGGCACCAGGTGAACTAAAATAAAACGATCACGTTGTCCATTTCTAAGACGTGGTTCAAAACAATGTTACTAGTATATATGTGAAGCGGTAAGCAACTAGCACTCATGTCGCAAGTGAGAGTATTTGCCAGGAGAGAAACGAGAGTATAAACTACGGTTCACATTCATTTTGCCAGAATTCATACGTCAACTGTGGCGCGAAGGTATGGCAATCATTCGTGCTAATCGATTCCTCCTGTCAGGTAAGTTGTAGCAAATCAGATCGTTTAATACACTGCGTTCGCATCCGGGAGGTGGCGACGAGTTACCAGTACGAATATGGGTCAGCTGTTATGTAAGTATGTCATCAAAACCATTGCTCATTGCAACACAAAATGCGAGGGTAAACATACTTCGAATTCATTCTAGTAAGCTGTGCACGCGTCGTTACAAATCAGGAAACCTACTGGATTGCACAACGTTCGTGAATACAACACTCTGGTTGGGCGTTTCTAGGTGTACACTTTACGTGACGTACTAAGTCGAAACAGAAAAGGAATATCATGAGAGTCCACGTTCATCTAGTCCCTAGTAAAGGAAGTTGTTATGTAAACAAGCATAAGGTTAACTAATTCATCAAGCGAATGAACATCAGTAGTGGAATACAACAACTCTTAACTCGGTGTTCCAAGCACTACATATACTGACCGCACGGATGCAGAAATCTGTGAGATCGGTTGGATGAAATATGCACTTGTTTGGAGACCTGTTGAATCCTAGTTGTTTACTACAATGGAATCCGTTTTATACACCAGATATGGCTGGATTAAAACAGACTGATCATGATACCATTTCGGAAGTTGCTAATTATGAGAATACCCGGTAACCGTCATGGACAGGGGGAGTTCGTCATAGATACATCACTGAGTCTGATGTTCAACAGAGTACAATATTCTCTCCTCTCTCACTTTCACTCTATCCTACACCAAAGCCAGTCGACAAATGTACATTTGTAATTGAATATCTAGATGATGTGGTGTTGAAGATCAGAAGAAAGCCGGTTAACTTTCTTTCTCCCGCCATGCTGAACAATTCACAAAGTTCACCAGAATCCTACAGTTTATCTCCTAACTCACTCAAATGAGTTCACATATTGTTTCTGTTCATGAAAGCGAAGTAACATGAGAAGCTTCTTGATGCACACACCTCCCAACATGTGAATAATCAATCCACCCTCCCAACTGCTCTCTGTCAAATATCTGGGGATTACGTTAAGTAACAACACTTCATTCCGTTCCTATTTTCACTGAAGTCCGATAACTGTCGTTTTATATCCAGCATTTAAATTCTGTCTCTATTCGATGTATCAAGGTGTGTGTGTCTCTACTGGTTGTATTGTTCACTCGTTGTTTTTTCTGTTTTACTGCCGAAACACGTTGTCCTTCTTGATAGATCCGTGAAAAATCTTCTCCACTGTAGTAACATCGCACGTAAACAAATCATTGATTTTATTTTTTCCGTAATTGTACAAGGTTCGAACAATTTTAACAAAAATTCCACCTGACACAATCCAGCGCTTTATTTGGATCTCTCTAAATCTATTTCTGCATCTTTATCTGGATCAACCCATCTGGTCTTGCTTGTTTTTTGTCGTCATCATTCTTTATTTAACTCGATTTCGGTGCAAATCCATCCTTCGTAATCTCAAATTGTATGAATCTGAATCCGTGACTTGTTTTTCAGTTGATACCCACTGCGGCCGTTTGTTTACATTGTCATCAGCTTCATATTAGTAGTAATAACACGAAACAGATTACCAAGTTCTTGCGTTTTGTTTTACTATTCTGTTATAATAATTATTTAGACGAGACCCAATTGTGAAAAGTTAGGAGTCGGACTGGATTCGAACTAGTGACAGAATCAGCGTGTCCAAACGCTGCAACTACTCTACCAGTTGACCTACGAAGCCATGCCATTAACTCGGGAATTTCACGTCTGGGCCCGGTTTCCTACTCTTATGTACATCTCGCTAACGTTAAATTATATTCAACATGGGGATGGATGGGACAGTTCAGTAAAAAGGCTTGAACAGATTAGCAAATGATATATCTTTCTGCACAGAATGTAACTATGTTCAGAATATTCATTAGTACAACACTGTGAACAAAGCTTGTTTTTGTGTAACCATCTCGGTATTCACAGTACGCTTTAAAAACATTTTGTAATGACTACCGCTTGTAAGTACATCATTCAGTGGAGTGATCACCACGAGGCTCAAACATGTGGATGAACCAGCTTAATTTGACGCCCGCCTACTTGTCCTTTTTCACTCTAATCCTGACTTTAGGACACTAAACTTTCCGACTGATATCGTACATTTTAATAATCAGGAGAACTGATTATTCATTAGGTCCACGAAAGAGAACCTACCTACTTCTGGATAGAAATTGTTTACTCCTGTCACCTGCAAACATCGGTATTGTTTCAAACTGCTCACTACAGCACTCTGAAGATTAACGATATGTATTATGTACGGAGTCAGTTACTTTTAATACCTATGGTTATGGCTTCATCTTGGTTAGTCTATACTCATCTTAAGCTTGGGTCAACAGTGGAATAACGAAGTCTATCAAGAGTGTCATACTAGCACGCCCGATGAATTCGAATCACACTGTCAGTATGAGGGGGGCATTTTGTTCAGGCTACCAAGTTATAGTTATCCAGTGGGAGTCAGTAAAGCGTAGGATTCTGTCCACAACTAAAGCTATTGGAATTCTCTCGTACAACCAATCCGTGTAGGCCCGGAGACGTTGCGTTCAGGCTTTGAGACGACCCACCCCTCATCCGGCAAACCTGTCAAAACCTTCACTGTTTACGTTGGAGGGAGTTGACTACATTTTAACATTGAGTTGATTGAACTAATTGACCGTCCGTTCTCCGCTTACCCCTCGCAAAATTGTGTGGTGTGTGATGTTTTTGGGATGCTGATGAAACAGTGAAGACAAGCTTGTTCACTTCGCTGTATTTTCCATGATTACGTTGGGGAATTTTTCTTCATTCATCTCAACCGAACGCTCTTTAGCAGAGTGAGATAGTATCAAACAAAATGGAGCCATTTTCTGAACCATCAGTTAGTGACAAGTACGTAGAATTTGCTTCGAAAGTTGATCACAAAATGGTTAACAACTCTTTGGTGATTGCTGATTTCAGCTCTATTATTTGCTCTACCTATATGAAGGCTTATTACACAAGTGTGACCATTATTAATACACGAAGTTCTGACAAAATTGTGATTACATACAGAGCGAACCCTTAGACCTGAATGTTGCTTTCAGCTATCGTGTAATACTATCATTAAACAGATAAGAAATTCTAGTATTCTATTTATAACATGAATTAGGAACACAAAACCACATGGATAAGATGCTGTTAAACTCCAGGTTTATCGAAAAGTGATTGTCAGCATAGAGCTACAAGTGAAGTTACTCCGGTCGAACAGTGTAGAAGTAAAATAAGATGTCTGATGAATAGTCGAGGATTTGGTTAATTTCAAGTTGAACATCACCCACATTTGATCCTTTCGAAAGAGGACATATATCGCGAGATGTTAACATTTCGATTTACTCTCATCAGTCGCCAACGTAAAACTAGCAAATTTTATACAAACTGCATATACCAACAACAATTGGACGAACCAACCACATAGTTCCGACTTTTCACACGCTAATAGTTCAATCAATTCCACGGCAAAGAAATTGATTGCGTCAGCGTCATCTGTGCACACAAAACTGGCCGATGTTGTTTGATTAGCATGGCCTCGCTAATCGCTAACAGTTTCGGGTTGCGATTGTGTAACAATATCTTGGACGATTTAACAGGGTCAACTAGGTGGCCGGTTGTTAAGATGTGTTTGACGATCGATGAAGCCGGGGTTTTCGAGTTTGTTACAGTCAATAGGTCGTTTTTTGATATTGCCGTTGATAACCACTTAGGAATGTGCTCCGTCATACGTTGATGCAAACGCCGATCTGTCCTGCCTATGTAGACCTCATTGCAACTGCAATTGAACCGGTATACTACGTGGGAGATAGACTGATCGGTTGAGTATGTATCACCGCTACGGAGAGCCAAGCCCCTAGTGCTTAGCAGGATACGTAGTTGGGCCGCCGGGTAGGTGCGTTGCAACGCCAACATCAATTTGTGACTATTGTTGTTAGTCAAGTGGTCACTTTTGAACCGAATTTGCAAAAATATGTTCTTTTTCTGCGCACTGTAGCTTATCACTTTTGGTTCTTTCATCTTACTGTAGATGTCCACAAACTTTTCAGGGTAGCCGTTATCCACCAGCGTTTCACTAATAAACTCTTCTTCTTGTTTCTCCATTCGATCTGCAGTGCAAATCATCCTGGCTCTGTAGAATAACGTTTTCACTAGCCCTTGTTTATAAGCAATAGGTACAAAGCTGGAGAACTGCAAATATTGTCCACTCCACGTTAGCTTTCGATAACAAATCTTTGCAGTATACCATTTTGACGTCTGGTTATATGAATGTCTTAGAGCGACGAGCAATTATTAACTTCTACCTCATAAGATACAAAGAAGTTTGGATGGAGGGGGTTCAAATAGTTACAGAATGAAGTAGGGGCACATTTTTCAGTGAAGACTAAAATGTCGTCCACGTAACGTTTATAAAGCAAGACTCCCGAAATCCTTTCTTGAAATTATCTTTCAAGCTTTTCGAAAAATATATCCTCCAATATGGGACCCAGTGGGCTACCCATAACTACAACAACATCAGTCTGTCTATAATTAACACCTACGAACTCAAACAGTATGTTTTTTTGTACAGACGAAAATCAGATCCTTAAGAAGATCTAATGGAATTCCTACATTCACATTTGGACTAAAAATAAAATCACGCAAATATTCAACAGTTTCACATAGCGGTACGTTAGCATATAAAAAGTTTACGTCGACCGAGTACATCATCTGTGGACTTACTGAATTGTTCTCTAAAATTTCTGCTAGCTCAAAGGAACTACGAAATTTTAACATCAACCCCGATATATGTCTTCTCTTTGTTTTGACCAAATGGATTAGGGGAACCCAGTGTTTCAAACTTTTCGGAAGAGGCCGACTGGAAAGTCTATCTGAATGCGAAGGCTGCAACCAAATGTAAGCGACGTTCAACTTGAGAATAAGATGTGTTGTGATGTAACGTGATGACAAACTGAAGAATTTCTCACAATTACACAACAGGACTGTCTGTCAGATTTTCCTTCATAATCTCCATTTTAGAGAGGTTTAGGTCTTTTGGACAAATGCAATAGAGGCATAAATATGCGGCGCTCAAAATGAGGAGGAAACGGGGGGGGTAAAGAATAAACCAATTTGGTTTGACAGTCGATCTAATTCGCGTGCAGAATGATCATTCGAGATTGGATTCTGTCGGTACAGTTATTGCCGTACAAAGTGAAGTGTGATGTTTCGTTTGATGGAACTGTTACACTGATCGTTAGAAAGCGAACAGGTTCATCACAATGCGTGTGAAGGTTCACTATCCATTAGTAACAGTATTGGAGATCGTCTATGATTTAGAGCGTGATGAATACTGACAAGTTTATTTGGGTAATTACTGAAAAACATCAAAAAGCCCTCATTGAACCAGAGTAACCGTTTTGTTATTTAGTGAGACAGTATACCACGAGATACTTCGCAAGTGTCAAGTCTCCTTATCTGACTGACATGGTTCACATGTTTGGTTTTCGTAAGCTTGAATTATATAATGTTTAACATCACGAATCTTTATCCTTTTTTTCGGACACCATCAGTAACTTTGATACTAGCAAAGAATGGAGATACTCGTTGACATTGTAGGCATTGAAAACGTGTGAAGAGGAATATTAAAGGTCCTATATTACACTCACTGATTTTAAATTGAACATCACTCACAACTGATCCCAGCTGTCGCATTCTCATAGAATTCCCAGTCGGCCCCTTTTGAACAGCAGAAGCATTAGACTCGAGTTTCGCTCTCATTAGAGCTCGTCAGTAGTGCATATCATCGCATATGCGGCCTGGACTTGAGCCACTGACACGCTGTTCATGAGCAAGCAACCGTGTTTACCATTGCACCATTGACCTCACGTTAGGCACGACCGAATTATCATATGTGAACACTCAACCACCTTGGCTTGTGAGTAATCATCAGGTTGCCCGATCGTCTCGAAATGGAGACACAGATTTCGACCTGTCTAGGAAGTCATAATCGCGGGGTTATCGATTAGAGTTAACAGACAGTAACTGTGTCTCCTCTCGAGGCGATCGGGTAACCTGATCATTACTCACAAGCGAGAGTGGTTGAGTGTTTCACATATGGTAATTCGGTCGTGCCTAATGTGAGGTCAATGGCGCAGTGGTACACACGGTTGTTTGCTCATGAACAGCATGTCCGTGGTTCAAGTCCAGGCTGCAGTGGCGATGATATGCACTACTGACGAGCTCTAATGAGAACGAAACTCGAGTCTGCTTCTACTGTTCGAAAGGGGCCGACTGGAAATTCTATGGGGATGCGACTGCTTCGATCAGTTGTGAGTGATGTTCAATTTGAAATTGACCAAATCCCCGACTACTCATCAGCACTCACTGATTTCTTTAAACTAAACTTCGGTACTAAGTGTACTAAATGTGGTAACTGTCAGCTTCTGCTAGTACAATGTGCAAACATTTAGTTGCAGGCGACCAAGAATAACTTTGTTTTTCACTCAGATTTCTACTAAGACAAGGATGAATTACAATTACTGTGTAATCAAGAACGGTCACCAAGACGATCGATACCGTGAAGCGCGTGCAATAAATTAGTACGAAGGGTAATAATTACTTGGGACAAAACTATAAGATTCTAAGTTTCTGAGTATACTCCTACGGATCTAAAGCCCAAGAGAAGTATACTATGGGTCGGAATGTTTGGGCTTAATGCTTACTTAAATCAAATTTGAAAAGGTCAAAAGTGAACGAGGTAAAGCTCTAAGATTACTTTAGTAGATGTGTTTTCAAAGGAATGTGGTGGAATAATCCATTCTGGAAACTCAGTACATCGTTTCAACGCACTTCTGACCAATGGATTGTTGACACAGATAGATGTTTGAAGCTGTCACGGATCCATGAAATATGTTTCAGAAATTCTTATGACTTCAACTTAGAGCCACACTATGGTCAATGTAATGCATTTGATACTAGAAGTGGTAGATGCATTCTTTTGACATGAAGCAAGTGAAGTGAGGCATTGTCTTCCTGAGTGAGTGCATTCCTTTGCATATACCATTTAAGAAGGTAGGGAAACATTGTAGTGTGTTGACTTACAATGAGTCATTTTGTCCAGCGCTCACAATAACCATCAAACTCAAATGGTACGTCCTATTCTTTCAAAAGTCATTGTTGATTCCTACCAGAATCGAAAACAATTATGTTCGGATCAGCACAGGGGAAATTGAGAGCGCGATGTTATAACGTTCGCCGGGAAGCCTGAACTGCCGAACCTTTACATCCGGCCTCATAACATTACCGCCCCGCTACCCAACCACGACCAACGAGCTGTAAGACGTCAGTCACAACTGCTCCTATGCCTATACCCCATTGGTCAAACTATCGTACTGTAGGTTCCCCATGCATATCCCCATGCCATCAAAAGTCAAAACGTAGACAACAAGCTGGTTTACGATTTGTCATCTTCAGGCTAAATACAACACGCTAAATATGAAATTAGTTGTCAAGCCAGGATTTTGTGGAACCTAGTACAGTGTGAATCTATCGAATTTACAAATTTTGTACTGATGTCATGCTAGACAATGAGCCGAAGCTTTCATGTGCAAAGTTTCGTGCTAGTGGATTTACGGACTAATTCCTAGCTCGAAACGTGCGACGAAGAGAGCCGCAGGACTGTGAGTTTTCTGTTGGGCGGAAAGTCATCTATATGAACTTGCCTTATAAAAGCGAATTATCAAATGCTTCGCCGACCAAAAGGCTCGAGACGACTCTGATGAGAACGTGCAATACTGCACAACTAAGACTAACGTTCTCCTTTAAGTCAGCTGTAAGCCTTCACCTCAAAAATGCAGTACCCAGTAGTGCTACCTCGTTTTGTGTCTACTCATTCGCTTGTTCCTATTAGGTAAGTTAAATTGGCCGCACAACAAGGCGTGAAAACCGTCCTGCTTGACCGGTGACTGGACAATAACGAAGGATTTCCAGCGCGATTTTGGCCTACCTGGTTGACACGGGTCAGGGAGTAATTGAGGATGTCGCGTTCAAGTCGATCTACCGTGTAACACATGTTCACACCAAGGGTATGAAAGTGTCATATCTTGGCTACTGCGGAAGCGATCGGAATCCGGCTGCGAAACCGTAATATGTCTGCGCGGGAATCTTTTGTTCAAACAGTGAGGTTAGTATAGCTTGCTGTCGTTGAAACACTCAACACGGTACCATAGTAACCATATTCATAAGCCTCAAATGCTACTAGATTCACATTTCGTTAGGTTCCACAAGATCCTGACTTGACAACTAATCTCCTATGTATTGTGTTGTATTTAGCTTGAAGGTGACACATCGAAAATAAGCTTGTTCGCTACGTTTCGACTTTTGATGAAATCTCCGGCTATATTTGAACAGCAATCCCCATGTGTTGATTACATTAAATGCTGACCAAACATTTCTCACATTGTTACACGTAAAATACTCTGAAGTGATACAACGAACTGTCGCTTGGACTCTATATTTGTGTTTATTTTGTATCGCTCTATTGAAATGTTTACGTTACCGTGTTATTGACTGATACTTGTTAACGGCTAAATTCCGTGCTCAGAGTTCACTTGGTTGTAAGTTGTATAATTTGTTCACCACTACTTATTTATGAACAGAACCAGTTTTATCCGAGTAAATCTTTAATGTTCTGTTTTGTTCTGACCGAATCGAGAGGTGTGCAGCTGCCCCGATAGACTACCTGTAACCGTGAATCCTGACTGATTTTACAGTCATACATTGTTACTTACAAAGTCGAGACTCACTCAGATAGAATTTTTTGTGCCAGTATAAAATACCACCCTGATGTATATAGGACATGGGTATCCAACCATTTCAGACTAAGTCAAATGAAGTACTGACGAATAATTCAGCAATTATGTTAAGTTAGAAAATACTTAATCACGTAAACTCTGGATAATGACAGGATCCGAACGAGTCATGGAATTAAAATTTCTAAACTCGACAAGCGCTTCACCAAATGAGTTACGATATCAAGTAGAGACTCTCAGAAAGAACCCAGTTTGAATCAATTATTCGCCCATCCCCTCGTCTCATATGGAGTCCACCAAGTTATCTGGGGATGATCAGCTGTCCAGTATATCGACTTTTCGAGTTCAGTCAAGTAAGAATCTGACCCAGCCCTATACGTCCCAAGTGTTTATTCCTGTATATTCTACATCTCCGGTTTCTGACTGGTGATTATACCTTGACCCGGGTGTTTTTGTTTTATCGTGTCAACTTGAGATTTGTACGAATTGCTAGTTGCCTATGATTGTACTTTGCCTGAGTGATGTGTGCATCACGTTTTTGAAGTTCGGCTCGTTCCCGTCAACTGTGAACCTGTTCATTGCTCGAAAGAACTCTGCTGAGTATGAATGTCATATTAAATGAGTATAATCCATCTTTAGCCTGTTTGGCGTCAAATTGTAATTCACTTCCAGGAAACGGTCTACCGATCAAAACTGTTGAAGTTGTCTACTTATTCATGCTGATAATTTGGTCAGTATTATCGTGATATCGTGATCCAGTCTTTTTTATTATCTGGGATCGTTAGTTTATCGATGTGTCGCTTAGTTTTCGTGGACGTTTGTACAACTGAACAGGATCCTGCAGTCAGCACACGCTGAGATCCATTAACGCCACCGTTGTGAGCTGAAATTGTATTATTGATGAGGACTTTGTCAGATTTGGTAATCTACGAGAGACCCAGTTGATAAATTCTATTGAGGCATTCAATCCGATTACTGGTATGTAATAGCATAACTCGTGATGCACACAGTGTTCCCTGCTTCATCTTTCCAATTGTTCGTGGGAAGTTAATGTTTGTATCTGATAATTTGTCTAATCGTAGACCAATACAAATACCAATTAGGAAACTGAAAAACGGCTGATATCCACTGGCAAAAAACTGTGTCTAACTCAGCCCTCTGTTTATAATGGGTAATTTTACGACGCTAAGTAAACTGAAGTTTTTCAGGAATCTGATATCAAAATGATTGACGTACCCACAAAATGATAATCAAGTTTCACTGATATATTTAGAAAAATGCGGTTGTACAAAAATCGGAGATTTAAGTTTAGGCGACACACGTGTATCGATCACTGAGATTGGGCTATCCCTGGTGAGAAAACTTTTGGTTCACAGTTGATGGGTACACTGTTCACTTTTGAAATGTATACTGGAATACTTCGGCGATATAGTGCACCATACATCTGTTATGTTGGTAGGTGATCACACAAATTGATCAGTATATTATGAGGTCTACAGCTTCTGGTTAGATTAATATGAAAATTTCTCAAAGTCGGATCAAAAACTAGTTTCTTCAATATTACAACTAAAGCAACAAAATTAGATATTTCGAAACATTGGGGTCCCTTTTATTCAGTTCAGTAAAACGCACGAAAAACACAGGTTGCAACATTCTTACTGTCTGTTTTGATAGTAAAAAAACTGAGTGACAAAATTAACCCTCATCCGGAACAATAATAACATTATGCCAACAAAATTTCTCAGACAGTGTCAGTATGATTTATTGCATCACGAAATGTAACAACAGGAACCTTACGCTAAATCGTGAAAAGGTATGCTTCACTGATACAGACTGTATACCAATGGTAATCAGGCTTATAGTTGTAGAGCCAAAAGAAATTTGTTAATAGACGGTTTTCAGATCAGTCGTTGAAAAGTACTCTCGATTGAGGAACTGGTAAAGAATGTTTTCTGGCCCGAGTAACATTACACATTATAACATAATTTGGTAGTTACCGCATACACTTAGTGTTTTTCCATCCCATTTCAGTAGTACAACTATCTATGTAGCCCAAACCGAGACTCCTAAAGGCATCAGTGTTCCGTTATCAGACAGATCGTCCACAAACTTCTAAGCAGGTTCTAAACGATCGAATGGATTGGTTCTTCTTTAAAAAGTGGGAGACGATCTTGATACCCACTGTGTACTCGACTGTAATCACTGTCTACGAGAGACCTCAGAACAACCATGGACTGTATTTATATTGCAGTTTCATTTGAACTCACCTAGTGTACAATACAAGTACTTACAGATATTGTGGGTTTCAGTCCTGGGCTTGGAAGACTACACTTCGTTACCAGATACTGGTAAATATTTGTCTATGTCATAAAAGTAAGTTCACAAGAACCAGACACCGGTTAGGAATGACCCGTTACTTTGTTAGCAAACTTCTCGTTGAAATGAATACTCGCCAACGGAGGGGGAAATTCTGAAAAATAACGGGAAATCACTACTTCAGCGTTTCAGATATTTATAATAAATGGGAGCTGTGAGTACCCCTGGGATATGAAATGAGTACGCACATCGCCAAGGTGTCGGGTTCCATTGATAATGCATTGGATTGTGGAAATTTGGAGTATTTTGTAGCACGTTGTGATCAGTTTTATCACATTTCTGGCTGTCAACATTTCAAAGCGGACAGATCAGTAAAGAACTTTTAACATTACGTGACTTGCAAGAATTCCATTGACATGCCTTGATTCGATTCTTATCTCCAAATGAATGCGAATCACATTTAGTAACACTATAACAAATCTCTTGTTTGAGTTTCCATGGAAATGACTATGTAAACTGTACAAAGACAATGCAGATCTCATTAATTTGATAGTCACATATTAGAGTGGTTGATGCAAAGGTCTTGTGCATTTTAAAATGTGCCTGTCACAAAGATGGCTTAATGTTAAACAGCCATGAAATTCACATCGGCTGAAGTAAACTCATCAGGTTAGAGAATACATTTTGAATCAGATGGATTCAACTACTGTCAGAAAAAGTGACAACCAGCAGGAAGTCCTAAACTCCAAAATCAGGACTTCAGCTAAAGTCTCATCTCAAAATTGTCAGTTTTGCCTAAAGTGTCTGTTATGATTAGTTCAGAAACGTATCCACTCCCTCAACCATTAAGTTAGAAGAAAGTCGTTTTGAATTTGGACTTGAAAATGACGTTCAATCAACTCAAATGAGATTTGTTCTCTGGTTCACAATGCCCTACGTTCCCCGAACCATATTAATTATGTAAGATGTAGGCTAATGTAAGGGATTTCGGGGTTGGTGCGGTTTTCTCCGCCATCGGTAGCACTGAATTAGGCCAGTCTAGCACTAATAAAAATAGAATGAAAACATTCTACCATGATGTTCGGTACTTTAAAAATGGAGAACCTATCTTATGGTGATAACTCTCTACGTTGGGGTGAATGGTAAACCCTAACCTGAATGACTCAACTGAAGGACTTTCGTTAGCTACAAAGTTTTATTTTCACAATCGAACATACCATTGGAAAAAATGAAATGAAACAGATACTGTCACACTGATCATACAATAAAAAGGGATTGTTAACAGGAACTTTATCTGTTAACTCAATAGTGATGGTATGAATAAAACGATAAGCCAGTCAAGAGAAAGTCCCTCATATACGCAAAATAGCTTACTATTTGATGAGAGCAACAAGATATCGGGGAACGTCTTCAAAGATATAAAAGCTGTTATGTATCTCGAAGATGTTCAGCACGTCACTGGTAGGGGGACAAGTGACAGATTATGACAACAGCTATCATTTGTTTGGAGTAAACAGAACGGAGGTGTATTTCGACAATCTAACACTGATGTCCACATGAGACTGCCGCTGAGTGTTCGATTATGGGTAATTTCGATCCAGGATGCAAATGTGTTTGAACTACTTTACTCGGACCTGTCCCAACCGTTTATCGAGTTCAGGATAAGCAATAACAAACCTGCGGTGTAGTCTATTGTAACATAGCAAAGTGTACACACACAGAGGGTCGATTATCCGGACAGCTCAATGGTAGTAAAGCATTACATGGTTAATGTACAACGCCTTAGTGACCAGCTCAAAGTTGCACACGACTAAACGGCCAAAACACAGAGCCAATAATTTACAAGACTATCAAGGTCAGCTTCGATCAATTAAAACCAAACCAAGGAATAGGAGTCATTCGGCGGTGCATATGAGAAATAGTTTCTGGTTATCTTTTGTTGAACGTGGTTGGTCTCGAGTTTATAACGGTGGACTGGCTTGTGCACACTGTGAGAAGGTATGGGGTCACTTGTTCTAGGCTCGTATCTCTTGTTACACCTACAACCTGTGTGTCTACACTATCTGTTGATCGACCGTCTCCTAGGTCGGTCAAGATCTGCTGGAAAAAACTGTCGAACGAATTGAGCTGTACATCCGATTAAAACGTTCAGTGCAGGGTAGTGTGCAACATCGTCGGGCAGAAATTGGTAAACGTCCTCGCCAAATAAGAGCATTCAGGTGTCTGCGCAAATTTTCTAAGACATCTCGAAATGCAGTGCTGACTGTGAATCAACACGTGTGGCAGACCAAAACTCAAGTCGCTTTCGATGAGAATCGACTGTTGAATGGATCAGACAACTTGCATATACCTGCCATGATGTCTCTGTGCCCAAAGTCACTTTTATCGTGGTTGCTTCGGATTTTTACACCGATATGTTTCGTGGGATTGTAAAAAACTGCTGATTCACAAATAAGGACTGACCAAAAACAGTAACGTCTCGATAGAGCATTGAGTCTTTAGATACTGCGCTGTTAATTACAACACTTTGCAAATAGTGTCGACAAACCCACTGAGCATCCAAATAACATCAGGATTTGCAAGTAGACTATAAAGTAACCAATGATCAACTGAAGCAATTGCACTCACAGCAATGATTCGGGCGAAATATTGGGATGGAATCCGTGTGTGTGTGTGCCAATATAGCGTAACGTGGAATCCTATAAATGTCGATGTAATGATTTCCAGAACGGAAAAACTGTTTTCCACTGAGCACAGTATCTGCGTCTGTTCACCGGTGTGCAGGAGATTCAGGTAAGGTGTCTTGTCACCTCATGCGAAGACACCGTGTTGTTGCATCACAGGCTGCTCCTCAAGATAAGACTGTGATCGAGTTATCGTACGTTTGCGTATGTGCGTACGTGCGTGCTATAACTGACATGAACTGTTATATCAGTCGTATCCTCTTGTTCACATCAACTAACGATTACCGTCGTTTGGATCTCAACCAGCATGTTTTTGACATGTTAACTTCCCTGTTCTTTAGCATTGTTGTTGTACTGTATGATGAATGTCTTGTTTATTTTCTTCCTATCTGACCTTGAATTTTGATTTTACTCATTATCCTCAGTAGTGTGCACTAACATGTAAACGTATAATGGAATGCTGCTTGCGTCATACTTTCAATACTTCTCTCCTCAGTCTGGACGTTGTCATTGCAGTTTCCTTTTCTTGTTAGCCATTCAACTGGCTAACCAACATTGGCCGGCTGGACACAAAGGCCTCACTCACACACCTGCTGGTCTTATTACTTCGGATATATACTGGATATGTGGTGTTTGAGTGTAACTGCAAGTAGTGCAACGCAAGCCACTTGGGGTGATGGCTTAAAGTGAAGGCGTCCTTTTGCTTCGGACACTGTGACAGGCTAATCCGAAACGGATGCCACCAATAACATGCATGACGTCATTTGCAGTGGTTTCGACAAACTGTGAGTTGTTTCGGGCCACTACGGATGCATAGATGCGAGGATGGCTCAGCAGTGATTATGTATGATGTTAAAACCTCTGTACTCCAAAGTTAACATTGAAAGTCGTTACTGAAACCATATAAATGTGCACAGTCTGAATTTGAACAAATAGGTATACATGTTTCTTCCAGCAGTATGCTAGACCTTTCCGTCTACACATTGAACGAGGACCTCGGATCAAAGGACGATCATCGGACAAAAAAGGACCGATGTGCGTAAATATATATTTGCTTCATGTCTGTCTTGGAATTCTTTTGCTTGATTTATCACTGTCATGTTTCTATGCAAAATACCCTTAAAACCAACCTCCGTCTAGTCTTATGACTACATTAAAAAGGCGTTGCTGGACCCGTTGAGGTTTGTCTGTTACGTTTGTTGTCTTATGTTTGGTATATTGAAGAACGGTGAATTTGTTGACGCATGTTTAGTTTGTTTGCAGAAAACCGATCTTAAGTTTGTCTTCATTTACCTTTTACTGTCTACAGTAAACAGTCATGATAAATTTTGTTCGCTATGATCCCAGAAGAAATATCTGCTCTCTTCCTCTTTCTAACTACGGCTGCTTGTCTACTAAAAATATATTACCTTATATTGCTTGACACGCTCTCACCTTCATCTACTCCCGATTGTTTGAATGAGCTCATTTCCGCTCGCATGGTAACCGCGTGCAGACTTTGTTTACTTGCTTCATTCTGAATGCCTTTCTGTGCTGGATAATTTGTGTATCCGGTTAATTCACATTTAAGGTGAGAGAGCATTTTCATTGTAAGTTTGTCAAACAGTAACGTTTAGGCTGCAATTTTTTCGATCCTCTTTTACTGAGGTTTTATGGACTTGGAAGATAGTCCTGTAAACCCAATGGTTTTAATAAGTTTTATTGGAGTTGTTCATTGTGCGTTGCTGAGTGAATTACTCTAAATTGTCATCAGCGATTAAATGGGTATCATGCAATTTCTTGAGTAGACTTTGGCAGAACTTTGTATGACGCACTTATGTGAGATCCATAGAATACACAAACGCTGTGTAAACCTAGTTCGTCCTTTAAAAATATGATTTGTTCCTGAAAGCTATCTGATTGTTAGAAAACGCTTTCTTGTCAGCTAGACAGAATTTTGTCTAATCAGCAGTCATATCTACACATTCATGTTCCTGCATCTATATTGTGTGTGCGTTGTGCAGGTAAGTCATTCACGTTGTAAAATTGATTATAGATGTTCGGAAGATTTAGCGTTGAACCGGACGGCCTGGAGGAATGCGATTCAGAGGGGCGTCCGCGAGTTCAGCGAGCAGTTATTGAGCGGCCGGAAACCAAAGCGCGTGGTACGCAAGGGAACCATCTGTGTCATAGGTCGTGGTGTAATGACTATATGGTGTTGCGATGTGTGCGGTCGCGAATGCACTGGCCGTTTGGGATTAATAAGTCGTCGGCGAAGAGGCAACGAGTACAATTAGGCTCGGGTAGGTCATATCAACATATCCATTTTATTCTTGTTAATGATTGCACCGACCAACAGTATGGTCGTCTGGCGACTAATCCGCTGCTCTTTTCAGAATCTTGAGTGTGTCCGCGATATTCTGCGCATTCTTTTCGTCAGCTTTGTTAGTGAATTGAATGATGAATCGTTTGTCTGTTCTTTTCGTATCCCAAATTTGATTCTTGTTTTTCAACTTCATCCTCTCTGAAATGCAGTAACGTGCATTCGTATGCTTGTTGTATTGCATTTCACATATCTTTCTCGTCAGTTTAGTTCTCGTCATTGTAATCTCTCTGTTCATTTTCAGAGGGATAGCGGTTTTCTTATCCTGCTAGCCATTCAACTGGCTAACCAGAATCAGCCGGCTGGACACAAAGCCTCACTCGCACACTTGCTGGTCTCATTCCTTCGGGTTTATACTGGACATGTGGTGTTTGAGTGTAACTGCAAGTAGTGCAACGCAAGCCACTTGGGGGTGATGGTTTGAAGCGCAGGCGTGTTTTGGTTTTGTTCACTGTGACAGGCTAATCCGTTTCGAATGCCGCCAACCGTGTTGCCCTAGCACTCGTTGGACTAAATGATTTTGATAACTCGGTGGTTGTCATTGTTGGCTGGAGGAAGGTGACAGTGTATTCGCCGCAATGTAGTCACGTTTATAACCATAATTTGGTAGAAGCAAAACCTGTCTTTGAATTTTTGTTAAAGATGTATATGTTGAATCATATAGACAAAATGAACGAGAAACGAGGTGATACCTGGAGCCCTTTTTGTGTCAACCAATACCACTTACTATACCAAAACTCAAATCCAACAAGTTCTTTTATATAACAGTAAACAAGGCGTGAAGAATAAAGAGGAAGTCCATGATAAAAAAAAACCCTGCTAGTATGGCAACAGTACTAGAAATGAACAGAGCTGAGCCTCGTTTTCGAATTCTTATGCGTCTGGACAAGGCTGATAGTCATCAGCTGACAAATGCAAAGTGTCCGAGCTAACAAACCGAACCGAATGAACCCTCATTCTTGTACTTATTCATATTCAGTCCACACTGCTGAAGGCATAAATGTCTCACGACTAATATAATCAAGTTACTAGACTCTGTGTATTGGGAAATAAGGGATTGATTTACGTATGCAAAATCAAACTGAACGATTTTTGCACAAATATCAACACAGCTTAGGAAAATCAAAAAGGTTGAATTACAGCAATGCAAATCCTGCCGTGTATATTGCAGTAGACATACGTGATCATACTGTGGGTACGTGATGAATTATCGAGTCACTTTTAGAAACAGAGAGGAGTAGGATCGATCTTGGTAACATTTAAGATTTCTGTGAGCACAGTGTAAATATAATCCATGTGGGACAGGGAGTGTTTTACAGATAAAAAAGACCTCAAGTTTTGTTCACGATCACCACCAATGTGTATTGAGTTATTTGGTAGGTTAATAGAAACAATCGGGTTGTCTCATTTACAGTGGGACACAAGAATAATCGCATCTTCCGCTTCTGTAGTTACGGATTAAAATAAAGAAATCAGAGGACAGGTTATGGAAATGTTATTATCAGTTCGGATGTTTTGGTCTGCAGCTACATATAACAGCCGTGAGAGTCAAAAATATTTAAACGAATTAGACTTATAAATCAAGTCAAGTTATACACTAGTCTGTCACTGGTCAAAACTAGGGCCGACGGAGGTTCAAGAACAACAACTTTCGCACACAGACGACCGGCTTTTTGTGCGTGATAAACGGCAGCTCGAGTGACTTAAGGATGACGGGCTTGTGATGATTTATCAACACATGGAAAGCGTTCGTCGGATGGACCACATAACCTGTCTCCAGCAGATATCTGGCGATCGAGGAAGCCGGCTTGCGCTGTCCAGTGGGGTCGCGTCAGGTCACACTACACATTAAATCCTCGACATATTTAGGGACGTGTTCCTTCAAAATAAGGCGCGGGAATCGACCATTTCTGCTACTGTAAACTTCACCGCAACTGCAGGTGAACTGGCAAATATAGTGTAAAGTAGGCAAGTCTGATATCCGTGTCTTAGTATGAAGCAGTTTAAGTGACCTGTTTCTGTAGATTAAGCATAGTGTAACTGTACTGTACATCCGTTGGATGACCTGCATCAATCGCTGCGTTAGAAACGACACTGTTATATCCTTCACAGGGTAACTGCACGTACACATAGGGTTCTTCCCAAAAGATGTTTCTCGTGGCTTCACTAATTCTGGTTTGCTGCGAAAACCGATAAAACCAGTGGATAACTGGAGACTAAGGTATCCGGAGCGAATTTGATCTCTACATCAGGTGTATCAAGAGTTCATACAATTTGCATTTTATGAAGTGAGCGTTTGTGTTGAATGAGTGAGAAACTGTTGGAATTCAGATATTGTCTATCCCAGATAGACTTACTATATCCTGACCACAGTGTACCATTCTCCCGTCGCTTATTGCTGATAGTCAGAAAGACTACGATGAATTCTTATTCTGAGTGACTGAGACTGAAAGTGTGAAACCAATTTTTTGTTAAGCAGAAACCCATCCAAACTGCCATGTTCGTTTTCGCATAGAATGGAAAATCCAGACAAAACATCCAGTCTGATTGCGTTTTACATGTCTGGTACTCGTAAACAGTGCATCTCTCCAACAATGAAAGGGTACATTCACAAAATTGACTGACATACAGACAGATCCGTTGATTTTTTTGACGGAAACTCCGCCCAGTTAATGTCACCTATTCTTCAGTAGCAACTTTCTTCGGGTTGCAGACAATAAAGTGGCGATCGACATCAGTTGTCTACACAGTATCGCAAATAGTACTAAACATGACAGTCTAATTCTGTACTGTTTTTAACATTTTTCTGTAAATGAACTTGCAATCTGTGCAATTGAATCAATTGCTCAACGTTTCTGCATTCTATTTATGACAGAATTATGTTGTTCTCCTTATTGCTGTGACACAGACGATGAGTTCGCGAATCCCAAAGACACGACGGTTGGTTTAACATTCACTTAAGCCATATCAACGTTGGTCCGTCAGCAAAACTTAACTAGAGGTTTGGTGATATTCCTGGTTGTCGAACGATGTTGTAGGCTTCTCCCAGGTTAACGTGTAAATCATCTTCACATAGCATACTATAAACTGTTTCAGCACTCTACCTATTTGGAATTATACATATACCAATGTCATACATTTTGACCATAATCTGTAAAAGCCTGCTGATGGCATTCAATGAGACAACTCATACTCGTACACGAAGTTTCACCGAACTCCAAGAAACAGTTCTGTGCAATGCTGAAATGTTGGTATGCTATTCATAGTGCACTCAGTCATGGTCGTTTCAATGATTGTGGCTTCAAGCTTCCTGTGACCCCTGTCTATCAGAAAATGCCACAATAACTTAGTCTTTAGCTTCACTAATAGGAACATATTCTCTTATAAAATATGGAACTGAGTCCATATAATCTAAAACATTTGCTTACGACCGTTGACAGCGGAAGCACAATAAAGTTGAACAGACAAATCCAACGCCATCGTAATTTTCATTGTTTCAGGGTGGTAAGACTTAGTGGACCATAGCACAGATAAGGCAGTACTAAACGTAGGCTGCGGGGAAAATAGTCTAATTAGAGATATACAACACGGGTTCAACATCTCCGGTCACACCGACCCAGTATTTGAATCAACAATATGTGAATCAGGTAAATTCAATGTAATCAGCCTCTACTATTTCGAACCTGATAAAGAAGGATGTCCCCTTTACCAAGCAAAGGTAACAATTTGTATAAACGGTTTTGCTCTGATTTTAACGAGCCTGTAGAAGATGACTATATGGAGGAAATGACAACCTACTTCACGCGCTAGACGAAATCTTACGTGCTTATTCGTTCTGAATTGCCGCAGAACGTCATCACAGTTCAGGGTTCTTGATTTAATGGCCAACGATTCTTGGAAATGCAAACGAACTGGAGAATTCAGCACTGATATTCACTTACATACCATCCAAAAGAAACAGGTTGAATGGGAACGGTTCAGCTACACAACAGTAAAACAACTGAACAATGGAGACAGTGACTGGAAGGACTAACTATCACATGTGTGTCTTGGATACGTCATGACGGTGTACGCAACAAGGCAGAATACATCAAATGAGTTTAGGCAGGATGAAGAGTCCAGGATTTTGTTGGATTTTTGATGATTGTGGAAAACAGAAGAGCTGGACAATACTCGAATTGCGAAGGTATCTTTACTAGCACGGGTTCTAATTGACGACAGGAACATAACAGTTAAACAAACTAAGATAATACGTTCGGCACAGGAGATAAAATTGCTGTACATTCGAGATCAGATACCAGATAAAAACGACAAACTACGATCAAGCCATGGTGTTGATAGGGCCAAACACGATGAAATAAACCACTTACTGTTACCTCTGGAAGTACAGTTTTAAAAATCAGACGGAGTTCTCGTGTTGTCGACAGATCACTGATGAACGGTTAATACGCTGGAAAATGTGCAGCAACATTATGACGGGGACGGGAATGCAATGAAACACATCGGAGACGTAAGTCGTAGAATATGCCCAATGCCGCAATGTATGAATTAACTCCATAATCGATGGACCACGGAGAATACGCGAAATAGAACGAGTCGTCGCTGAACGAAACCGGTATAACAAGAGATGGTGCTCTGATGACACTCGACAACAAGCAACTCACGTCCAACGGACAGGCTGGACAAAGTACACAAGAAAGTTCCATGAAAGGCAGATTGTGTTACAGACTAGAATACTCCTTTATAAACGGTGGCGAACAAATGACAAAAGGCAGTTGGGAATTTAACAATGAGTATCCTTCGCTATCTAACGATTATTTGCTTCAATGTTTTATAGACTATTCAGTGAGATGTTTTGACGCTTAATAGCGCATAAAAACCAGTCATGAGTGCTCAGCCGAATGAGGACGCTGCTGGCATGCCTTCCAAAAATAGAACGTTTCAAACAGTGGATCTGTGGGAGGATATTCTTGATAGTTTGAGACGTACATCGTCTGACTGATTTGAGTACATTGACAATGTTGGCTAAAAAACACATTGAAAAAACTTCCGCAAATTCCATGCTGTCTCCGTTTCGATCACATGCACGTATCTCTTGGGAGCAATAATTCGGATGGTATACAAGCATTCGAGTGTCTGTAACTCAGAAGTCAAAGCTAGCAATATTTAAAAGCAATTATTGAACACTAACAGCTTGCTACAAATGAGACAATTATCAGAAGCATGCACGGAAGGCTCACCAAACTTCTCAACAGCTATACAGGAGACATACGTGAATAGCTATCTCCGAGAAGTACCGTCGAGAATGTCAGAATGGTTTAACACACGGTTAGTTTTAGTAGCCATCAACAAACCATTCATGATAAGCTAACAATACCATGCAGACTGAACTAGGCAATAGCACTTCACTTCTAATGTATTCATTGAGTGAGCAGGAGTTTGTATGTCACAATTACAATTTGGTTAGTAATAAGCAGTAGATGATTTGGACTGATATAAACTAAGCTTATCGTACAATTGTTTGCAGCCTTCGTATTCAAAAGGACATTTCAAATGACACCTTTTGAAAAGCAAAAGTAAACAGAAACTTTCTTAATGTTAGAGCTAATCTGTAGTGCATACGCTTGTCACGGCCGAAATTTGAACCCCGGACAGTCCTCCGTGGGGCAACGGCGTTCGTAATCAGTTCTTAAGTTGAAAATCCACCATTATAAAATGGAATATTAGCGATTTTATGACTAGATTGCGCAATGTATACATTGTTCAGCGGATAGCGGGTATCCAATGCATGAATGATCTCCATCATTAGTGCAACGAGTGTCAGTATATCATACGTCCCAAAAGTGTGGACCAGATGCAGAATCCGGAGCCCAGAATAAAAGGCATACCCAACGAACAGATCTCCTAAATGAGTCGGGCTGACGAGCAGTCTCAGCAGACCGATGTCACCACAATCACACTAACTAGCATGGGGATATATATCTCAGTGGTTTGGCCACCACGGTCCACGATAATTATCACCTGGCTGTTCACATAAATCACTATAACCGTTTCGGCGCTTGGAAGGCAAAGCTGGGCGGTGAACCGGCACATATTGGTGAGTACAAATGGACAAAGTAAAAATACACGAAGTTCCTAACGGGTTGTTCCATCGTGATAGTTTTTCACCAATCGATAGATAATGAAAGCTGTATTCATGAACAGACAGATTTACAAATCATTATGTGTGTAGTCGAAAATTAACAGTTGTCCCATAGGATCTGATGGACGCCATACTATGTTTTTGGGTCTACCGCTTCATTTGTGATCTGTGACACGACACTTAATAGTCATGTTCTCAAAACGTTAGATGACATCACATTTTTCAGTTAAAACTGGCTTTATTATTAAACCATATCAGTCCGCTTCGTCTCCACATGTCTTATGTGCTTATTTTATCCCTAATGAAGGTAACTTGTTGCATGATCGAGATCGGCGTGGACAGGCCGTTCAGAAATGTTGTCTAGATTGAGGTTTTTCGAAAGCTTCCGTTGTCTTAAAAAATACTGTACGTAAGTTGGACTGGACTAGATATCATGCTGGCTAACTTATCATATCCAAGCACTCAGCCTCAGTCTTTGGTTTACTTCAACCAGTAACCTCACGATCAAGACTTCTGTCCAAACTGAAATTACAGGAATCACGAACACATCTTGAACGACACTGATTTCTGAAGGTGATAAAGAATTTTGACTGATGTATATGTACATAACACTCAATAAGTTTAACGAGTTCAGTGAGTTTAACATGAAGGAAATTGTAAACTCGAGTATATTACTCATTTCCAAAGGACGTTGATTGAGAAGTCAGTGGGTTTGTGAAGGTCGCTATCGGTTGTGAATGATGTTCAATTGCCTGTGATTCATGCTAACCACCAGATATGAATTATTTTCACGATTAACAGTGTTTTCTTACGATTCATTTTTAGTTTACGACAGATGCTATCAGAATGTAGAGGATAATGTAATGCCGAACCTCTTAAAGTTGTTTATAGATGATCGATTACAAAAAATCACTGATGAGTAGTCAGAGATTTGGTTAATTTCAAGTTGAACATCATCCACAATTGATCGCAGCTGTCGCATTCCCATAGAATTCCCAATCGGCCCATTTCGAAAAGAAGCACTAGACTCAAGTTTCGCTCTCATTAGAGCTCGTCAGTAATGCTTATCCTTGCGACTGCCGCCGGGACTAGAACCACGTCCATGCTTTCATGAAAAAGCAACTGTGGTTACCACCGCGCCATTGACCTCAAATTGGGCACGACTGAATTACCATATGTGAACACTCAATCACTTTCGCTTGTGAGTAATGATCAGGTTACCCGATCGTCTCGATAGGAGACAGTAACTGTCCTGTTAACTCTAATCGACAACCCCGTGATTAGGACTTCCGGGACAGGTCGAAATATCCAATCTCATTATACCTACTAAATGATATATTAGATTGCTGCTGATTAGTCAGGAATTCGATTGATTTTATGTTGAGTATCATCCACAATTGAATGCAGCTGTCGCATTCCCACAGACTTTCCAATTGGTCTCTTTCGTAAAGATACCAATAATCGATAAGGTTTGCCAGTGAGTACCGGAAAGTAATTTAAGACTTACTTTGAGATTTTGCAGCAACAACCTGTGTAAACTGGCGCTCCAAGTTACGCCACGTTCATTCTCACTAACAGGATATATCCCAGTTACGCAAATTTTTTGGTCACGAGCTCTGCCCACGGAACTGGTGGCCAGACGAATAACAACTTCGGCTTGTAGCGAGATGGACAGTGTGTTAGATTTTCGTTCATTTTCCGTGGAAATACATAATTTTAGCAATAAATACAGAAACACATTAGTACGGATCTTTTCAAAGGACTGGCGATATCTGGTGCATTATCAATAAGGTTAGCAAAGATAAAATAGGTGACCCTTCATATTTATCGATCCGATCAATAATTATTTTCAATAGTAGTATGCCGAATATTAATGCACTATTACTACACATAAAATAAGCGATGAAATATGCAATATTCTCACCAATTTCGACGCATAATCATACGTACACCACAATTTTTGGCATAGTTAGTCTATTCTACTGGTAAATAATGTATATGTCGTACAGACACATAAGTACAACCCAAACTATATACTTCTTTCAAAGCTGGAGTTACATCCGACGGGTCCAGCTTCTACGAATAAGCGGACTCTTTTCTGTATGCTTGTCTAACCAACAAGACCAAAATGTTCATTGATGGGTTCGAATTCGGTCTAATTTTTCCTAAACAAGTCATTTCAACAATATGTACTGAACAATTGTCTCACAAGGACTTACAGTTGACAACAAACATTTGGCTCAATATTGATAACAAATCTGGGTGAATGTTTGGGGATATAAAGTTGAAAATGTATTCTTCTCCTGAAAATAGTCCACTCGAATTTACTGCTGAAACTATGACTACTCTAGATTATCAACGAGACACTCTCAAAGCAGAGACGGCTATGCAATCCTGAATTCCGTTCTCACATCGAATCGGTACTGCATTCATCCATCTGTTCGATTAAAGCTTTCTTCCTAAACCATAATGGTTACTCTTTTCCAGACGTTTTGTTTCGCCACAAGCCTTTCTATTCATAAGTACAGAGTTTTTTTGCAAACAGTGATCTACAGAATTTCTCAGTTTTCAAGTGAACAAAAAAGACGTTTTGTACGAATTATCTGATTGTACGAACGACTGCACTTCGAGGACGAACATCTAGCTCTCAAGTTGGGTCAACTGTACTCAATAAACTCATCAGACACAGTGTGGAAATGACGTTTGCTGCCAAGTTGGATTCTCCCTCTCTGTGCGTCCTCTTCATGATTGAGGTTCATTTCGCTGAATATCAAAGTACCATCTTACTCAACATCCTTGTGTTTCTTGCTCTGTGTATGTGTCCTCAAGCAAAATGAGATATCTGGAACTTGAACCCACTTACAGTGGATAAATAAATGATACTCAGACGATACTCCACGCACTATTTGATAATAATATGTCAACTCGAAACGAGGGAGACTTATTGTGTCACGGAATGCAGGTCATTCTATTTCAGCGTATCGTAGGGGGTAGGGGTTGTACACTAATGAAACAGGTTGAAGTTTATATATTACATTGTTTGTATTTCTGTAATCGTGGAAAATTTCATTTTTTGAAATGTGTATACTTCGTAATTATGTAAGCGCAAAACCAAAGGAAGCGTACAAAAACAGGTATCTGTGTAACTATAACTCGAAGTGTAGTTTGTTACTAGCTGAAAACTGGTAAACACTTCCATTTAAGCAAAACCTTACTGGCATGTTCTTAATCTCAAGCACTTATTTTTGGTCCGTAGTGGCCTTCTACAAAAGTAAATCCCTAAAAATGGCTTAGTGCTTCAGCTGTGGAGGTTACTGTAATAAAACCGTACATTTTATTTAATGGAGCGTTTTAGATAAAGTTATTTTTTTAAAAAGGATATCCATAACACAGAAATCGGCTACTTTAATGTCACAGAAAACCTCAAATGCCTAAAGAATGGAACATAAATCACAAACTGAAGTGACTTAACAGATACATACAGTTCTGAAGAAAACAGATGTCACCGTGGAAATAATGGACATCTGACCAGTAAAAAGCCACCAGTGGAAATGATCACAGTGTAGAAAATACAGTGGTCGATAGTTGGTACATACGGAAGAATGAACCACTGGGATTGTGTCGACTGTATATGTTTACTTCATCAGACATTCTGGCCACTCGGTTTGCCTCTTATATAATTGGATTGTTGACTGTTCTGTGACTCATGCCATTGATTACTGATTGTCTTCATTTTGAAGCTTTTCGTCTTCAATTTGCGCCTCAAAGAGTCATGTAAAACAAACAGATAATATATGTAAGGATTTGCAAATGAGTTCAATGAGACCGAGAGCATGCCCAATTTGTGCCAGATGGTATTATAATGGTAATTCCATAGCCCGATTCGTCCAGTTAGATAGGCGAATGCATCGTAAGACACGAAAGTTACATAGACCACTGTGATCACTATGGCCATACGAGTGAATCTTATCATTGCTACCGAAGGCTGTATGGCACGACTGATTGTGACCGATTGTCGTAATGCGACCACAATACCTCCATAAATGAATATCAACAGGACTAAGGCGAATACATAAATCATGACAAACCACACAATTGAGTATGCACTCAACAAAATGCTCATCGGGTACACGTCATGCTGACTCACACAACATCCTGCCTGAACTCCAGTTTCCAAAACGTTTGGAACAGCCAAGAACACATTGTATACAGCATTTCCGATCATAGAGTAGAAAGCAACTTCTGTGGGTCGTAATCGTTGATAGATGATTGGAAATGAGAGAGCTAAAAATCGTTCTGTACCAATGAGTACCATATTTCCAATAGAAAGTTGCACAGAGTACCAAAAAAGAAACTGACTATGCCACAAACGACAAATGAGTTGATTTAACCATTCCGTTCGTACATTCCAGAGTTCGCTGCGAATACCGAAAATAATGGATTCCGTGTTCACGACTAGGTCAAATACGGCTTGTGAACGAAAGAAAATAGTAGGTAGACGACCACCAAGTGCATGTTTACGTAACAAAGCGATAACAAGACCATTACCGAGGACACCGGCCAAATTGATGATCAATTGAACTAATGAGACTGGATCGTTACGTAAAATTACCAAATAGGTATCACCAGCTCTGTTATCGTTCCAGTATTCGCATACTGGCGTTGAATTGTTCATGGTGATACAATAATACGATGATTGGTATCCATGATAAGACACTTTTAAAGTCGACTTCGAAATTACCAGTTCATAGAATGAGATGTTCAACGTGCGTACAATGAATTCTCTGGCAAGTTTTGCCAGTCGGTTTGTTCCTATGTACTATCTCGATTCTTATTGGACCAGTTATTTTGTTGAAAATTGGCCAATGGGAAATTCCTGAACTAACAAAATCTACCCAAATATCTATTTGATTTTAACTTACACGGTTTGTACAGTCAAATTCATTAATACGGTGCAATTACACTTCAATACTGCCTCTTTCTTAAACGGCTTGAAAAGTTTTTTTGGGTAATTACACTCAAGGAGCTCATCACCTGAGCTTGATGATAAACGACTCATGGGTAGACCTGACTTTAGACAGGTTCCTAATCATGAGAAGTCTGTTGTGCGGACAGCTGTTTACAGCAATTCTCATCTAACTTTCAAAATCACACAGGATTCGTGATTTATGTACGGAAGTTAAAACAAGTCAAGCAAATCATTAAAACCATAGACATAGGGCGGATCATAGTCTACAGGAAGAGGGTGGGTGTGTTGATGAATGTATGAGACTGTCACACATGCCTGCTGTGAGACACGCGCTCGTCGGTGTTAAGTAGTTCACGCTTGATTGGGTATTCTAGTGACTGTGGAATAATTGGTCAAGAGCAGTGGTGGGTTTGCATAAAGTTTTTTGCGCAAAAAGACGAGGATTGTAGAGTCAGATAGTAATAGCCTTGGCTGTTGATAACAGTCGCAATCTGACAGCTCTGGAGTAGGCTTTGAAAACCACGTAGATGCTTCGAAAAGCTTCATTAGGTTCTATATAATGGTCACTGTTTATTATGTGAGAGCCGATCACGTTAGAAACAGGCTAGTTCTAACCGTTCACATGACTGAATTTTACGCATAATTGAGTAATCGCATAATGAATTTTATGGGAACATGGAAACGATTAAAAAGTTCTCAATCAAACAAACAAGTTTCTTTCCGAATTTCCTTTAGTAAGATCATTCAGCGAGTTAGTCTGAAATGAAGTTGAAACTAAACAGATGACATGAATTTGTTGGTCACGTGAGATACACCAAACACTTATGCTTACAAACTTCATCGTGTACTATCGATCGATGGAGCCTTTCATCCTGTGTTCGATTTGAGGCCTTACGACGAAATCGTTACTAAAGAACAACATTACCTACTATCATATTGGTCCTAATTGGTTAACGAATGTTGTACAAAGGTTTAACTACTGGTCCTCGTTCATATACGAGGACAGTGCCTTAGACCGTGGAAATCGTTTGATCGGGGTGTTCACACATAAGATCAGGAATCTAAGTAGGTCAGTGTGATCAATGATTGTCATGAGACAACAGAAACCTCAACCTAAGGTTGAATCGTTCAGTCGAGGAAATGACATTTACAAACATCAGGTCATTCTGGCGAATATTTGAGGGTCATAGTTCTTATCACACATGTTTGGAGCCATTGACGATGGGATCAAGGGAAAATTTATTAATTCCATTTGACCAGCTAGCAACCCATGTCCGTGGACCGAACTGTCATCATTGTGTATTTTGGAAATACGCCTTCAATAATGGATTCTTTCAGTGTGGAATTTGCACACGCACAAACTCTTTCAGCACGATTTTAGCAATGAAGCTATGACAGAAGTTTTATGTTTACATCTGTCGCTAAATAGTTGTTCCCTGATGGTTAGCATGTCACATCCGATGGGGTTATGTTCAACTGGATGAGCGAATGGAGGTAACATGTGAAATAATGACTGGACACATGAACAGTATCCAACAGTCACGTATCCTTTGAGAACCAATAAGTAACCAAAAGTCACAACATCCGGATTTAGTCACTCCGGATAGGCATATACCAAGGCGGTCTATCTAAAATGTACCTACTAAAGAATGAGTGATACAGTCATATTTCTTTCACGCCAGGTTCGAATCAACCAAACGGCGCTGTCAATTTCCACTCTACTGTTAACGTGTATATTCACTCTAGTTAATCACGCTTGCGGAATGATAAGTACACTGTGGCTACAGGATTTGTAGGGATTCGATAGCCCTCGTTCGAAACTGACCGGTCGTAATCACATCAATCTTACCCATCACTACATCTCCAGTGGACTTGTCCGTACATGCGCTTAAACAGCTTGTTGAGTTTGTCGTATACGCACTCCGATTAACTGTCTGTCGAACATATCGTATCCAATATGCAATCTGTCCCGAGGTTGGGAAACTTTTGCTTCGCATTTCAAGGACTAAGTTGAACTGTAAAAACGGTTCTGTGTATTCGATCAACGCCGGAGGAAGTGTCTGACATGCCATACCCTACAGTCTCAGCAGTTCCAATTTTTTCAACAACGTTAATATCGGCGCTATCAGCACATTACTTGGTTTATTGTCTGGTATAGTGGCGAAAATCTACCCGATTCATCACTCATTCAAACCCAAACACAATAGAAGATCTAACAGGAGGCAAATCCAAAGGTCGCGTTGAAGACAGTACATCAAGATGGGACGAACAGCCTCAATATTACGCCTTTCGTTATTCGCTAATTTCGTTTTTTGTATTGCACCAATTAACGTACAGTTTGTGATATTGTAGATGCCAATAATATTGGTGAATGACAGACTGTGATTTCCCCAATATTGTTGTACATTCATAAATTCTGCTTCACCTCTCATAAATAAGAATTGCTTACTGCAACCAGTACGAGTTCAGGTCGTTATTACTTTCGTGGTAAGTTTCGTTTCGGGTACGATTTCTAGGGCTATTCGAAGTCCCTGATTTCGTACACTGCATAACCAATACATCAACGTACTTGACACCAATTCGGACCATGAACTCAACTTGTTGTGTCGTACATGTCACTTGCATACGAAGCCAAAACAATTGTTTGCGTGAAATATATCAACATGTTTTAAACTTAGCAATTTATTTTATCTTACAAGGAATACAAGAAAACCAAGTACATTAGTTAATTAAAGTATCATTGTCAGTCGAAACAGATAAAGCAACGGAAGTATGAAAGACGAGTACTAGATAAGGACCATTCACGAGGTCAGAATAAGTGTGTGTATATACGGTTGTGTGGTTGCTCCCCTTTGGCCGATCTGACATAGTTGAACCTACAACGACCGAAATTGCAGTCAACACAGCCCCCCGGATCAGAACAGCGCAATAGTCTGACCACCACGCCAAGGTAGCAGAAAAGGTCAGGAAGCACACGGTTGGCGGCATCCGAAACGGATTAGCCTGTCACAGTGAACAAAACCAAAACACGCCTGCGCTTCAAACCATCATCCCCAAGTGGCTTGCGCTGCACTACTTGCAGTTACACTCAAACACCACATGTCCAGTATAAACCCGAAGGAATAGAGCCGGTAAGTGTGCGAGTGAGGCCTTGTGTTCAGCCGGCTAATTCTGGTTAGCCAGTTGAATAGCTAGCAGGGAAGGAAACCGCTATGTCTCCGAAAATGAACAGAGAGAGATTGCAATGACGAGATCGAAACTGACAAGAAAGATATGTGAAATTTAATACAAGCATTTCACTATACGAGTGCATATTAGTGCAATCCACAGAGGACAGACGTGACCCAGCCTTTCATTTGCAATATCTAAGACGCAATTTGGGTATTCACTGGTCGGACAGGTTTGTGAAAACTGAAGTTCTGCAGACAGCGAACATGAACAGAATGGAAGTCATGTTGATGTTGAATAAGTTTCGTTGGCTAGGTCACGTTCGTCCGATGGGTGATGACCGTATTCCGAAGCAGCCGCTCTATGGACAACTTAGGTCAGGTAAGCGAATTCCTGGTGGTCAAAAGCGAATATACTAGGATGCTGTGCAGGTAAGTCTTTCACGTTGTGACACTGGTA
>LUCH01003464.1:0-17830 GCA_013368495.1 Paragonimus heterotremus
CAGATATCAATCGGCCAAATAGATGCGTTAAACGGTACAATATAAAACGGGTATAAATATTGTTGATCAGATAATTTAATACGGAACGAAATAAGTATGTTATTCGCTAACGAATAACAATAATCGTATGTAAATCACTGCATGGTTTCCACTCTCCCGCCGTCTTTTTATGGACCATGTGTATAGGCGATCGCGATCGTCTGAAGCTCCTTCGTGAGCTGCTTTCCGACGTGAGCTCGTGGGCTTACGTCAG
Organism: Paragonimus heterotremus; assembly: GCA_013368495.1. Classification (NCBI taxonomy): domain Eukaryota; kingdom Metazoa; phylum Platyhelminthes; class Trematoda; order Plagiorchiida; family Troglotrematidae; genus Paragonimus; species Paragonimus heterotremus. Next base: position 254 of record LUCH01003464.1, read on the forward strand.
AAAGTTACCTTTCGATACTTGAGAAGCGAGCAGTTGTGTCTCCTTTAATGCAATGTTATTGTTAGTTTCATTGAGACTGAGTCCGTATTTATCACTCACGTTTAGGAAGCATTTTAAATTACGGCCATGTTCGGCCAGCCTTCTTTCACATATTTTCATGTTTACCTAAACAAAAGTATCTTCGTGATTCTCCATAGTAATGAGGTGGTTGATTGTTCTCTGACGGTAAGCCTTCCCGTTAATTACACCGAAATATTTACTAGATTGGTAGAGACGGCCGCAAGCCTCAAACGCTTTGGGAGGTTTTTCGTCTTCTCTGATGGGGATTTGGTAATATGCGCTCTTCAAATCTAGGGTGTTAAGCGTATCGTACCTTGATACCTTGTCAGTCAGTTCATTTTCCTTGGAAAGGGAATAGACATTAGGGACAATTAATTCATTCACAGTTTGACTAATCCACAAGCATCCGCTTTTTGTCTGTCGTTGGAGACGACTAAGAGTTGAACACGTCATGGAGAGTTCAGTGGCTCGATTATCCCATCTTGATGGAGCCAACGTGTTTTCTCGCGTATGAACTCCTCGTCCTCGCAATAGGTTTGCGGTCTCCTGAAATAGTGAAAAAGTGTTAATAATTCAAGCTGTGCGGGCGGTAGGGTAGATAGGATGAATGGTGGTTTAGTACCACTGTATGAAGTGTTAGGCTCTTTATAAAACGTAAGGAAGTCATTTCCCAAAAGTATACCTGCGCATAGATTAAGGACTATTGACAGCTTAATTCGATGACACTGAATCGTGACAGGTAATGGAGACGAAGCAATATCTTTATGTGTCACTGGATAAGGAGTTGGGAGCCATCCTTATCAGGGAACGAGATTTATGGGTCTATTTATTTATTTGAAGATTGTCCGCTGAGACATAGCTCTCTGAACTCCCAGTGTCCACCGCAACTGTGCAGTTGGCTCCACTGACTTTCACGAGAACAACGGTTCGAGAAAGGCACACGAAGGCAACGGCTGTTTCAATAGCAGAAATTGAGGGGTGGATACAGAAGACAGCAGCCTTTTTAGGATGACGTGATAAGCAAACTTTTCGGAAATGTCCCTTTTTACCACATTCAGAACATGTGGCATCTCTAACAGGGCGTTTGGGATGTTTATCCTACTTACAAATGAGGGACCTGTCGCTGGATATGGTGACGACTGTCTTATCGGTTTCTTCTGAGTTCGGGATGTTTGTCTCTGCTGAAGCGGTATGTTCCAATTTCGACGAGTCCAGTGAGGTATGACAATAGAGAGTTTGTTTCTCGTTCATTTCTAGTGGTTCGGCTTGATCAACGGCCGTTTGAAAACGCAGTGACTTTTGCTGTAGAAGTCTGCCTTATCTGTGTGGATGAATTTCCACTGATAAAACTGTTTCGAATGGCGTCATCACGATTTCGTTCAGCGGTAGTGGTCCTAAAGGTTCAATCCTTGGCGAGCGGTTCGAAGTGCTGAACAAAAATGTTATTTCTAGGTTGAAAATAAGCACTGAAGAATTGATATTCGCACTACCAACTAGGTTGGAGGACTGATGACGAAATGAAATTGATGAGTGTATCCAGTTTGTTGGGCTGGAGGTGCTCATTATATACCAAGAAGCTGGAAAACGTACGATACCAGTGACTCCCTTGCTTTAAGGAAGCTGTTGCGCTAGGTTCGACATCGAAGCCTTCGGGGCAAAGAAAACAATTCACTGGGAGATTACCTATGAGAATAAATTATTACGATCATTCAGGCGAAATTAAGAAAGCGTTATCAGGTGTGGAGAGTAGAGCAACGAAAGACCAAAAACTCACAGAAACTCTCACACCACTAGTATGAGAGCTAGAATGAACAACAAAATATGTGAGTAAGAAACAACACGATAAGTGTATATGTGGGGCATAAGTATAAAAAGTAACGTGCAAAGTCGTTACTACGCCAGTGGGCTAGAATGGAAGTGAAATTCTTGTGGCCGGTGTGTGACTTACATCCAAAGTATGAAAGCAGTGGTGTTGAAGGTTGCTCCAGCAGAACGTTCCTGCCTTGTCGGCTGCGATAATGAAAACGCTTTTGATTAGGAACATTGTCTCATATGCCGAGAAATAGAAGAAAATGGGTCTTGTTTTGGAAACCTCTGTACACTAATCTACTATCTCTTTCCTCGTTTTATCTTTCTGCACAATCCATTCTTCTTCATATTGTGGCACGTTCCCACTTCATGTAACCTTTTCCCATATTGTGTTTATATCGAATCCCATTGTCACTACACGTTGGTGTACCATTTTTTACCAACGCACCCAAAACCCGAAGCACCTCTTCCCGCTTCATTACCGTTGAGCCGTTTGCCGGTCTCCATTTATTCCATTGCTGTACATTCGATCTCCACATAAAACCAGTCTGTTGTTAACTGTTTATTTTAATCAAAACCATAGTCTTTGTATTGTTTACCTATCAGCAATTTCAACCTTCCGTTCTTTTCATTTTTAGGCTTATGGATCCTAAACGTCTGTCAAACTCTGAAAAATTAAGAATCTCTCGCATCTATTTTTTTGGTAAATCTTGTGGTTTCAAATGACCCGTTGGTTTCGCTCCTCACTGCCCAGCTGGTTTACCTTGTCTTCCGTTTCTCTGGTGGATCAACGTCTGGTGTTTTTTCTGGGAGCTCAAATCTCCGAACGTGTATAGCGAGCTTCGTTCTGTGCAAAAATGTAGGAAGTGTTGCTTTCAGTCGTTTTACTTTAAAGACGTGATTCTTAGTCTTGTTGGAGCTCTCTTGTGGACAGTTGTATTTTGTGTGTGGTTGATCATATATTCAACGTGCCGTATCGGCTGGGGTGAATTTGGGGACCGTATCTCATTCAACATCCCACCTGGGGTCTATTAACCTTGATATTTTGATGGGTGCTTCTGAACAAAACTCTAGCTTCCGTATTTGTGAGGTGTCAGAGTTGTTGGCAGATGAAGCGGATCTAACCGAGCAAATAAAGGTGTATACATCTCCCTCGGGTTTTCAACATCTGTTCATCTCAGCTAAATCAACCATGTGTGTAAGTTATTTCAGTTGTCCCTGAGTTTAACTGTTTCTGATTCAGAGTCAAGCGCTTTATATTGGTAGGTTGGTGGATCGTTTGTTGCATCGCTACCATCTTACGTCGCAACAGTTGGGTAAATCCCAGCCCGGGGAGCTGTGGCTACACGGAATCGGACCGCGAGCCATTGAGCGCGCAGTTGAATTGGCTTTGCATCTGCAAAATCGTATGTATCCGGGGCACTTAGCCACATCTGTATGTACGAGCACTTGTTCTGCAATTCGTCAGGTTAGTTTTCCGTTGTTTTTTGTTTGGCGGATCTATATTGCACGTTGCATGGTCTGGGGCCTTCAGATTTTGTTTACGGACGTTTTTTCTCCGCCAAATCTATCATTATCATAGACAGCAATACATCAGTTGCTCTCACTGATGCCGAACTGTCACAACCACATAAAAAAGCAAACCCTGTACAGAAGGAAAAGAAATTGGAGAAGTGGACTTGACTATTAAAATTAGCCTCGTCTACATCAAGGTGTCTACATTTTATTTTTGATTTTATCTTCTTACGCCATAACGTTCTGAAACTCAGTTTTGGCGCACACTTCTCTCTTCTCTTCTGATTGACCCATTCCACTTTTACTGCACAAATTAAGGTGAGATTCTTCGAGGCCAATCAAAGTCTATATATACTCAGACACTAGTCTGCTTTTACCTTCTATTGTAGAGTAAATACATTCTCAGCTTAAGGTCACGGTCCGCCGTGTTCTCATGGGGTTTGGGTTATCGTTACGTTCCGTTTTGCATATTCGCGGTTCATATATTGTACACTCATGCGTTAGCCCTTTGTAGTTTTCGTTTACCACACTGATCATACCAAATTTCTATGCAACGATGTCAGCATCACAGATCAAGACAGGTCGTTATTTTTCATAAGACAGCGATGTCATAAACGAAATTTACGTACGCGTATGTTAATTTAGGGACTTTCTCTGGTTGTCTTGTCAGAAAAGTGGTCATAAAATGGAAACCTTAGATCACAGTGTTTATTATTTCTTAATATCCACAGATTTATATTTCATGGTAGGTCTTGTCTTTGCTTCAGCTCTGCAAATGCAGAGGAGAGAGCACCACTTTGCGTAGTATCACTGTTCAGTCAATCGTTAACTGCTGGGTTTCCGTGCGATCATCTAGAGGCGTTTAATAATTGTCGGAAATTTCCATTTGGAAGCATGTGCATTTCAGTTAACAAAATCTCGTATGTGGCCTGATCGAGATGATACAGGTTGCTGCATCCATGAACTCCTGAAAGCTCTTCTGTCTCGTTCGAGCTACCGGTAATTGGCATTTGGATGTGATCGTGAACATTTGACTGAGTATTTCAACCAGCGCTACCGACTCAGTTGGTTAAATCCGAAGTCTCATATGAGACCACGTTAATAGACACCACCAGGAATTCCTGTTGATTGAAACCGTTCTAATCCTTAAAAGGCGATCATCCAATTCTTGTCAGAGTGATAACAAAATTGCTGCACAGGTTCTTGGCGAGCGAGGTGGTTCCGAAGGTTGAGCTTGTCTAACATCGCCTACAGTCTCAAGATGGATTTTATGTATTAATGTTGCGTCACTATTTGATTAGTTTGACGTTTATTGGGACGAAGCTACTTGCCGTTGTTGGGTTTTGTAGACCAACCTCAGCATGTGAACAACGTATCCACGAGAAACAGGCTGTGCTTTGTTCCCACTTCGTCGATTGCATTTTCACGTTCTGCTGAACGCCGGGATATCGTCATTCATAAAGAATGGTCACAGTTTTCTTCTTGATGTTCGGTGTCTTTGGTTCGGTTGACAGCAGCAAGTTATGGACTGTCCAGTGTTATAGTATATTATTATTCCGAAAGTAATCTAAATCGAATTTCAAGTCGGATTACGCCTGATGGCGCGCCCTCGTTGGGTCTTTGCCTTTTAACTGCGGGGCAACAGGATTCACCAGTTTCTTTGCTGTTTAACGTTACAACGGAAGATGTATTAGAAGACTAGTTCACTGTAAACATGGTTACAAGTCATTTATCGAGGCGAGACTGGACCTTGACACGATGTAACGGTTTGCACATCTTGATGACCTATTCGCTGACCTGACAGTGTGGCTACCACACCGCCAGAGTCACTCACCAGTTTGGCTAAAATGGTGGAGGTCTGACAAACTACGGTCTCCTGGTCCTACAGGTTGGGTTCGCAATATGGTTGGCATATTTTTCCAGAAAAATTACCAGTTTTGGTACACTTCCACCCACCTCCTATCTTACAGTGTAAGCTTTTGAGCCAAAAGCTTTGGTTGAGAACCCTAATCTTTGTCCTCTCCAGGTCTGGGCGCCCTGGCAGTATCTCAGCCGACACACAACCATGAATACTCACGACATAAGTAATTCCATACTGCATCGGTCGTCTCGCAGTATAAACCGGGTCGCCCTATCTGCTACACTCAGTAGGGTGGATTGGCGAGAACGTGCTACTGCTGACCCCTCTCCCCTGTCTTATCCAACTTACGTCTCAGGTTCTCCCCGATCTCCATTGCTGATAATTACTCCACAGGTCTCACAACAGATATAGCTAATCCTAGTAACACTGAACCGGTAAGTTCCGTCTCCTGCCATATAGCTTCAAGCTTCTCTCGTCCCTTGCTTAGACATAGGATGCGAACTAATATAAGTGCCTTCACCGTTCGCACGCTAAAACAGATAAGTCAGCAGGCCGCTCTTGCACGAACGTTAGACTCATTGCATATCGATATCTTCTGTATCTCGGAAACTAGAATCCAAGACAGTAGTCAGCGTATGGAACTAATTGCACCCGCATTGTCTACGGATACTGGTTATACACTTCAGGTGACTCGTCGTTACCGGTCAAGCTGGAGTAGGTATAGTCCTCGGCACGAAGGCTGCGACTGCATCAGTAGATTGGATTCCTGTTAACAGTGGACTTTGTGCCGTCTGTTTGGCAGATTCTGTTAAAGCAAGCTCTAGACGGAAGACTTTCAGAAATTTGTTCGTTGTGTCTGCTTACGTTCCAGCTGGCTGTAGTGACCTCTGCATCAAGGACGCGTTTTACTCAGATCTGGCCGCTCTCCTTCGGTCGACACGTGGCTCTGATATAGTCCTTCTGACCGGAGATATGAATGTTCAGGTGGGTCGCCTTGGTGAACCCAAATATCGTTTAGGTGGCAAGTTTGGTATAGCATCACATCGCTCGGATGGTGGTGGGTGATTGTTGCAGCTATGCACTGAGCATAGGTTATTTTTGGTCAGCACTAGTTTGGAGCATTGTGCACGTCAATACTATACCTGGCGCCCTCCTCCGAATCAAGCCTAGTCTCAAATAGACCACACAGCTGTTGGTTGTGGGTGACGCGATTCCATTCAGGATTATCGTTCTTATTGGAGCACATACTTATGTATTGGTATGCTTTTGTTTCGTCCTTACTTTTGCTGGACAACGACCCCACAGGAACGGTTGGCTGTTAAGAAACTGGCTATGCCGTCGGTAAAGCGTAGGTACCAAATCAGCTTAGAAAGCAGGTTGATCCATTCTCACTCTGAAGGCGATAATAGCTACTGGACCGAGAAATAACAGGCTATTCGGAAAACTGGTACTGTAGCGTGTGGCAGGGTAATTCGTTGTTTGAATAAACATTGGGTCTCGGGGAAGTTCCTGGAGTTGTTAGAAGTCAGACGGAACATTCCTCCTGGCAGTTCATATAACAAGTTTAGAAGAGATATTCGTAGGAAACTGAAACGTGAGGCTTGGTTAGTAGAAAAAGTCAAGGAAATGGAAACCGCTGCTAATCCCAGGCGACCGTTTTTCAATGAAGCTATCAGCGAATCAGATGGCACTCTCTTCTGTAATAATTCCAGACGGTTAGAGCGCTGGACGAAAGACTTTGAGGGCCTGTTTAACTGATCTCCTGCTTCTATTGTGTTGCCATCACAAACTTGTGATGTAGCACTTTGGTCGGTAGATTTGGAACCACTCACTGAGACTGGGGTTCACAGTTGTCTTTCGGCTCTCAAACGCAATAGGGTTGTTCGCCCAGATGACCTAGTGCTGGCACTCTTCAGTAAAGGTGGAGATGCCTTAGTAGAGGCCTTGACTCAGTTGTTTCAACCTGTGTGGACAACAGAGATCATTCCTCCGTGCGGGGATCACGCAGAAATAGTTTCTATATTCAAGAAAGGTCTCAGGGGCTCTCTTAAAGACCATAGGAGGATTAGTTTGACCTCAGTCATTACCAGGGTTTTTACATCCACTATACTTCGTCTACTCATTGTAGCCCGGGAGTTAAACATTAGGGAAGAACAAGCAGGTTTTCGCTCGGGCAAGAATGTGTTGATCAAATTTTTACTTTTCGCCAAATTCTGGAACAGTCATGAGTACCGCCAGCCAGCAATCGCCACATTCATCGACTGTGATGATGCGTTCGACTCGGAGCATCGATTTCCACTTTTAGTCACTTAAACGCTGGTGGTGTACCGATCAACTATGTGAACATACTGTCGGCGTTTTATTCCCTTCCACTCAGGCTAGGGTTTACGGTGAAGTCTGACAGTTTCAGCACCAGGAGCGACGTACGTCACCACTTTTGTTTAATTTTGTGGTAGACGAAATAATGGAGGATTGTCTCTGACACACAAGATGCCGGCGTGGACCTCCTACCTGGTAGAAGACTGACTGATCTTGATTATGCTGACGACAAGTTGTTGCTGTTTGACAACTTTCAAGCAACACAGGCAATGTTAGAAGCTGTCTCGCATTCTGAGAAATGTTTCGGAATGCGGTTTGCAGCCTCAAAATGCAAAGTGCTTGTTTGCTGTCATTACGTAGATTTGATGTTGGATAATGTAGTTATGGAGGTAGTTTGGCCGGTTTGTTTATTTTGGGAATAGAATCAGCGGCGATGGTGAAGGTGTAGAGAATGAAATAGAGGCGCGTATCTCCAAGGCTAGGGCGGCGTTCGCTAATCTGGAACACCTCTGGCGACAGTGTTGGCTGTAACACTATACGACAATGAAACCTGGCAGCTCAGGGTAGAGAACGTCAACCGTCTTCAGGTATTTGACCACCGACGTCTGCCTTCAGTCACTCATATCGAGTGGCACCAGCGAGTGAGCAACGAGGAGGTTAGGAATCGGGTGTTTGGCACTGATTGCCAATCACTAAATTTTCACAGACTTAGTGGTTAGGTCATGTACTAAGGATATCAGCTAGTCGTCTGCCACATCGAGCACTGTTTGTCGACGCTGTGACCGACTAGCGCAAAGTGCGACGTTGACAGATGGTGACCTGGCGTGGACAAATGCAACCGTTCATGGAAGGGTTGGTCACTAAAGATCGGGTTCGTCTTCTAAGCTGGAGCCCTCGCGACTCACAGAGTCGGTGACTGGGGACACTAGGTGGGATGGCGGCTAATCGAGCCTAGTGGCGTAAATGTTGTCGTTGTCTGTCCGAGTTGTCGGTGAAGTGTGTGCACTTAATGGCGCGGGGTAGTGAAAGCCTTAAGGAAGCTGTTTTGCTGATGACGCCTTATTTTCGCTTATAACTCGGTTGTTTGTTTGCAAAGCATAGGCACCTTTATGTTGAATGTTTGAATACAGACGCAGCAATTTTTGGTAGTTAGGTTCCTTCCTGTCCCCTTCTTTCTGTTCTCTCTTTCTGTACAGGGTTTGCGTTTTTTTCATGGTCGTGTGGCAGTTAAGCATCAATGTGAACTACTGATGTACTGCTGTCTGTGGTGATGATGTTGGGACGCTATCTACCAACCACGTGATTGTAGATTTGTTGCTCGATTGCCATGACTGCAATCGACGTTACTCTTTTCTGCGATCTTTCATAAGCATCCCAAGATATTCATTCCGGATTACAGGGACTCGTCGAATATGACCTTTGCTTCAAAATTTCGAGTCGTTGCACAAATGTCAGGAGCGTGTGCTCGCTGTTATCTTGAATGATATGTTGTTGGATATGATCACGTACTTCCTTTACCTGAACGAACTCTCCCTTGATATCACCTATCTAGCAAACTACTATGGTATTCCTAAATACTGAGGGTGTTTGTCTTCCATTGCCGTCATACTCTTTGGGATTGTGTATTTCACAGTAGATTTCTGATTAAATATATCGTTTTACTTCCCTATTTGTGTGAACGAGGGCACCCTGATGGTCAGTTACTACGTTCCAGACGACCCTTAGTCAGAAACAGAAGTGCCCTGGAGCTCGAGTTATTAAAGCGTAATAAGGCTCCTGGACCAGACCGCTTCTCTCTCTCTCCGCAAAGATGGTGGGGGAGAGTTTGATATTTAAACTGACGAAACTCCTCAAGACGATTTTGGAAGCTGAAAAGGTGCCTCACGATTGGTGCTTATCAACAATAATTCCGGTTTCCAAAAAGGAAGTCGGAGGTCTATATGACAACCGCAGAGGGTCAGTCTAGTGTTTATTGTAACTCACTGACCTCGTTTTACGCCGACTCACTAAGCCCAGCGAAATTCAGATGTGTGAAGAACAGGCAAGTTTCTGACCTAGTCGGTGGTGTGTTGATCATATTTTTACCCTGCGACGAACTCTGGAACATCGCCACTCATATAGGCAGTCGACAGTCGTGTTTTTTGGTCTAAAGGCTGGTTTCGATTCGATTGCTCGTAACGTTCTCTGGAACTATCTTCTTCACAAGCGAGTGCCAGTGAAATACGTGAATTTATTGAGATCACTGTACACTCACTCTACAAACAGGGTGGGAGTTTATGGACCACTATCTCGGGCGTACATCACTTCTAGTGGTGCTCGTCGAGGGTGTCCGATTTCCCCCTTCCTGTTCAATTTTGTCATGGACGACATTCTGGAGGGTGCGTTTGAGAAATCTACTGAACTTGGTGTTGAGCTTCTTGCTGACGCTAGGTTGACCGATCTGGAGTATGCGGACGACACTGTCTTACTTAGCCCCTCTGCCGAAGACATGCAGACCCTGCTGAACAAGGTGAGTGCTCCGGATAGCTTGTATGAAATGCTCTTCGCACCTTCAAATTGCAAGATGCTGCTTCCAAATCGGGGCCTTTCCACTCCTACTTTCTTTATTGCAGGAAATTTGCTTGAAACCGTGGATAGTTTCACATACTTGGGTAGCAATATCTCGCAAGCTTGTAATATTGCTGATGAGATATCAACGAAGGTAGCAAAGGTGCGAGTTGTCTCCATTAGCTTGCGTCATTTGTGGCTTCAAAAAACGTTCGGTTGTCGCTGAAAGGAGGGGTGTATAGTGCCTGTGTACATTCTCTTTTGCCCTATGGTCTATTCACAACCAATATGTCAACCGATTTGTTGTGTTTGACCACTGTTGTCTCCACCACTTAGCCCACATTAAGTGGGTTGATCGCGTGAGCAATATGAAAGTTCGCCGGCGCATATTTCGGAGCGCTCGGGATGCGCGGTCAATTGATCAACTAATCACGTTGCACATCTTGCGACGGTTGGGTCACGTACTTCGTATGCCGTCTGATCGTTTACCGTACCGGGCATTATATACTGAGATCACCAATAGTTAGGTGAAACCATGTAGTGGTCAAGCAACAGCGTGGTCACAAAATATGAAGACCCTGATTGTTCTATTGAGCAAAGTGAGTAGATGTCGTCTGCCTGGATGGGGCCCTCGTGTTCACTCAAATCGCTGGTTAGAGATGCTATCCGAGATGGCGGTGTGTTGTAGTCAACGGCGTACTTGTATCCATATCATTTCTAGTTATTTCGCTTAATCTTCTTTCATCGATTTTCAACTCTCTCAGTAGGGTGTTCCATGTCACTGCTGAGATGAGCAGCGGCTCGGGCCACAGTACCTTTTTGGTCGGGCTCTTTTCTGCTGTGATTATAACGACGATGAATTTTTTTTTAATATCTGCTACGTGCATCAAGTGCACGGTTATTAGCAGACATCCGCAACGTTCTCTTGGTCCTTGGAATTTGCATCACAAGATGATTGTTACAACGTGACATACTTGATCATGGGCTTGCTGGTGATTGGCTTTTCAAAGTTATGAGAGAATGCTCGTGGTTCTCTAAGAAGTCGTGTGGTGTTATTAATTGGTCTCATTACCATTGGGCTGTGTTGAGTATTTCCTGCTTCGAGTGTTAATTACTAGGGATGTCCAACGTCCTCTCTTCAACTGTGTGATAGATGATATCTGGGAAGGAGTGCCTGATGTTTCCAAGGATCCTGATGTGGAGTAGCTTCCAGATAATGAGTCCGCCAGTGGTGTGCGGACGGCATCGTTTTCTTTGGCTCTTCTGCAAACTTCATTGTACTGTTCAAGTGATGAAGCTGGTGCTTATCGTCAAGATGTAGTGTCTAATAGCTTGCGTGGTTTTTTACCCTACATTTGTTGTGGACAGGCCACGGGTAAACGCGCTGGATAGTTTCGCAACATTTCATCTTCTGTAGTGTCGTATCTTCATCCAGTTTCTCATTAGACGAGGTGGATCACGATGCATTCACGTCTACTTTGACCGACCGCTATTTATGCCGATGGGAATGCCTAACCCATCCTCTTGGAGAGGTACACAGACTGCATTTTCCGGTCAGCTCGCGTAAAGTGGATTTAGTTGTTTTTTTGACCCTATGATTGATACCTCAAAGCGATAACGTGACCTAGATAAACGTCTGTTTGTCGTTGTACGTCCGACACGTTTGACAAGCGCACCTTTATCAATACCACTGGTGTCGATGACACCCTTCCTCTCTTTCCCACACACGTACACGTCCTCATCTTCATTATCTTGCCCTTGGTTTGGCATGGCTCTTGATCACAAACACTGTCACATAAAAAACTACCAGGTTCTGTTACACATACCAACTTTACGAGACACTTCAAGCCTCGACTACGCCACACGAGCTAAACGATATATGGTGTTGTTGAAGGAATTTTTGACTCCAAGACCTGTATGACTGCATCCAGTGGAAGAGTTACGGACTAAGGACGAGCTTGCATCGATCCGATCTGATTCACAACAAACAAATGCATTTCCGTTGTGCTTTCAGGGTTTTGATGTTCAAACATTTTGTTGTATAGTTTTGTTGTTCGGGAATATTTGATACAATTGTACTTACGTGTCGTATGTATGTTTTTATGGACGTTATTGATGTTTACACCACCAGTGTAAGCATTGAGACAGTTGGTCGACTTTTGTTTGCGAATGTTTCAGTTTATCGGTAACCGAAATAATAATTAATTATGCGGTGTATGCAATCACTCAGTTCTCACGTGTATTATTCGTCAATGAAATGCTCATGGCGCCGCTTATTGTACAAGGCATCACTGATAGTTGAATGGAATTGTATGGCAGCCAGATGATAGTGTGACCAAGTCGAGTGTGGCCTAGAGGTGTCAGCTCTGGTGTTCGGGGACAGGACTGTTGGACATGATCATGTTGCCTTTGCTGGTATCCTTTTGCCCTCAGGATTGTTGAGTGTTTTTCGTAACCTTTCATTGTTTTCGTCTGTTAAAGTTTTCCACACACAGTTTACCTACCACTTCGCGTGTTGTTGTTAGGATCAACAGCAACCCGAACCATAATACCGATGAATATGACGGGAAGCTGGAAGTAGTGACAAGTGTTCCAATACTGTATATGTGTGACTCTACCTGTTGTAACACCACTTGGTTAACGTTGGATCTGGGCGGACGTACAGAGATCGCTTGGTTATCTGCTGGGTATGTGAATTATACATCGTGTCCGCAACTAGACGGGTCTCAAATCATCCTTCTTCGCACGTTTGGTAATAACCGGTGTGGTTGATCACTTCTTTTCCAGAAGGTCGCAACGCATAGTGATTTTTCCACTAACAGCTGGCATACACTTTCAAATGCTTTCTGGGGTGGTTTACGGCTTGCATTATTCGGTCTTGTGTACTCGGTGGCAAGTTGGATGTACGCTCATGTCCTAAGGAAAAGTCATTCAGTGAGGCCGATCCCTGTTATTTATTTCTCATTCAGTCTGCTGGCCGTGAGATGATGTATTCCACTCATATGCCAAATCCACGGCATTGAGGTCCCACCTGCTTCCCATGTTTCTCCTTTGCGACATAATCCGCTTACTTTTCTGGTCTTTTGTTATTGGTGTTCATTCGATTCGTACGTTTTGTCACTTGACCATTCTTCTTTACGAATGTTCTGGGCTATTTTGCTGCATGTCGGTTAAATCGAGTCCCCGATTTATTCTTTCATCACAATTTTTTCTTTCAGATAATTGCCGCCATCGCGCCCGGATCTAATTCAATTACCGAAAAGAAGCGACTGAAATCAGCCATTCACATCTGCTTACGTCTGCTTCCCACACGTGGTTGATTATTTTCCCCGACCTACCCGCGATTACTCACTGCACATCCACGATGATCATTTCATCCAACCGAACTCGATTTTTCGATTCAAATTGCTCTACCTATCTGCGCAGCTTTGTGGGAGCAAACTGAAGATTTTTTTAAAATACTTATCTTTCCGTTTTGGTAGAGATACTCAATGATCGAAATACAATCAATACTACAAATGTGTATTCTTCTTAGTTTATATAATTGTGGCTTTGTGAACTGCACAACGGAGTCTTCACGTTAATATATATCTCCCAATCAAAATAGTAGAAAGATTTTTTCCTCTTTTGACCGTATCAACCAAACACGAAAACGCTTGCGCAAGCCTCCTAAATTATTGGTTTCATTCGAACCTGGGCTGTTCTGACTAATGCATAGAGGGTTTTTTAAAGTTGTTTGTGATCAGTGGGTGCAGCCGCTGTTAGTCAACTAAACTGGTTATTATCTCGCCGTGCTGCTCATTTTCAGCAAGCATTTTGTGATGAATCGAGCAGTTGTATGAGTATGATGAATTTGAACTCGTCACTGCCTCTGATGTAATGTTATTATCAGTGACATTACAGTTTCACCATCTAATGTGGAGAAATGGACATAACTTCTCAGGACGGCAAAACTACATATATTGCGTGATGCACGCATTTCGTTTACTCTCATCGGTAGGTTACATAAAGCATTCAGCTATATTGCTTTAGGGCATAGCGCCAAAACAACGAAACGAACGACCGTCACGTAGATACATATCAGGTTGGAGTAAACATTTTCAGTCGCACCGCAACCAGATTAATTGCATCGGCACCTTTTGTCATCGGAGCGTCGGTATGTGACACTGAATTAAGAACACTTCGAAAAACGTTAATCTCTTGGGGTTGCGGTTACGTATTAATAATAAACAAAGTGGCGCGGTCAATCACATGACCCGTTGCGGTTAAGTTTCACGATCGAAGACGCCGGATTACTGGTGGAATGCTAAAATGTCGTCCCGCTGGAGATCTACTCTGTCGAATGTTTCAGTCCGTTCTGTCAACGCATGCGTCAGCGCAATTGCATGCAAACTGGTAAGTTATACGGGGGGGGCAGGACTTTCCTAGAACGAGCGAACAATACAATGGGGATATTCCTGTCGAGGGAAATTAGTATGCAGGTACACCGCGGCATAGGTGTGATCAACAGCAGGTTCTGACTTACATCGTTAGGATTGTAGTCTCTCATGTAAGAAGGGTTGATGAAGACATGTTTCTTCAACGCTACTTGTGTTTAAAGGTTAGTCACCTGCTTTCTGCATTGAATTTCAACAACTTTGTCAGGACATACATTGGTGTACAGAGCGATTTTCAGGAGATCCTCTTCAGACAATGCGTTTGTCTGTGCATGATTTTCTTGCTCGATGGAAAAGTGCTCGCACTAAACCACGCGGAGTTGGAGAGAATTGTAAATACTGTGAACTCCATGTGATTTTCGAATAAACCCACTGGCTAACTGTGCTGTCTGAGCGTCTGGAAGTTAGAGTACCTAGGAAAGGCAACAAGTCATCTACTTCTTCGCGAGTGACGGGTTTGAATGAGGGGAATTCGGTTGGTGCAAGTGTTATGAACTGGTCACAGTGGGTAACTATCAACGTCACTGACTTAATGCTTTTAGAGCAACGAACGATCAATACATTCAGGCGGCTTATTTCCGACGATCTCAAGAGAAATGTCAGCTAATGTGGAGTTCGATGGACTGCCCATTGCTACCCCGTTAATTTACTTGTAAGCACGAACTGGAACCGGATATTTTCCATTTACATAAGAATCAATTCTTCAAAGTGATCGGCGGGAACAGGTGATGGAGTATTACGAAACGAAATTGGGCTACATTTATGTATCAGCCATTGTTTCCTTATGTGAGTCCTCGTGGATGTCTCCTGCTATTTTGCAGGCCAGTAATGAACAGATCAACAAAATTCAGTTACGCTCGTAAGGTTGTGCGTCGCACTAAGGATTGTGTAGGAGTACTTGGATAATAAGACGTGATCCTGTGAGTATACAACACAACTATTTTGCACTTTCATCACTGTTATCTTTTAGCTAAGGAAGACGGTGGTTTGAAAAGTCGCTCTCAGATCGTCCAACCATGACTGCCAGTGTATTATTCAGTACGGTTGAGAAACTTTTCAAAGCTTGGTGTAGCTCTGAATACACCTACCGCAGGTATCAGAAATCGGTATCTTGTTCGTTGTGCCTCCGGACTGAGCTAGCTGTGCACTACTAAACGAGTCAGACTTTTGAACCAAATACCCGAGTATGGTTCCCCGAAGAAGATCTTATTGCCTAACAGGTGAGGCTTTTAGATCGGAGGTCCTGGACAGGCTTCCTCAAGCCAACTGCTTTTCATTGTGCAAACTACCGGGACGTATTCGAAGTTGTTTTTCCGATAGGTCAGTTCGTTTATTTTCGCCTTTTCCACTCTTCTTTATTGAAGCTAGGACAATGAGTATGCGTTGACGCCTTTGATCTCTGTATGACAAGTAAGTCGTATAAAGTGACAAACGTGTCATGCAGTCTTCCATTGCGATGATGCAAAGTGGATCTCCATTTGTCCGCGTATATAATTGAACTTAAAGTATCTCCACGCCACATGCGGCGTCCTATCGTTCTCCATTTTTGTTTGCCAATGTCTGCTCGTCGGAAGAGACACAGAGATGGAGTCATCAAGCTCACCAAGAGTATGATCAGAAGCAAGTGCTTGGGTTATCCTCAGAAGATGCCAGCCCTCTCTGCTCACATTGGTTGTGGACGAGCCACTTCCACGGGAACGTTTAAAACAAACCTGCTTCTTTAACAGTGTTACCCACTCCATATGCTAACGGTTTCTCGCACTTGATGGCGTCTTGTTACCATCGCCGTTGTACACAGAAGTGCAATGGAACACGTCATACTGGGTAGGCGTTAAAGGGTGCAATCTTCTGAGACGAATTATCGTGTTACTTACGTGAAGACCTAACTACTAGTCAGACCAAATATTGCTGCCAATCTCGGTGTTCGATTGCTTATCTTTATCTGTTTTTCTTCTTTGGTCAGTGAGTTTTGGCGAAGGGGTTTGTGTTGTGTGTAGCTCACGTGTTATCGAAACCGCGTTCGGTGATGTCCTGTTTAATCTTTTAAGACAGGCTGAGCACCCACAAACCGCTGTACTTGCTGATGGTACGAACGTGCAACCTAAACATCTTGACTTGAAATTGGAGTGGTTAGATGGGGTTTCCGATCACGACGCACTGCAAATGGTGATCGTTTGGTACGAATATGCACATCTCACAACTTCTGTGTTTCGAGTGATGTACTTTAGTTCAGATGCCGGCGATGCGTCACGTGGAGACCGAGGTCTGCTATCTACGGGTATGGTTCAAGGATGGAAATGGTGATGTCTGGATCACCCCATGCAACTCAACCATGGGCACAGACTGATTATGCGATCGTTAGCTGTCGGTGATACCACTCGGTTGTGGATTATCGTTCATTTTTGGAGTAACCAACTTGATTGAAACCATGCCGTTGTATGCGTCCGTCTTGTTTTGCCGTTGGCTCATCAGCAACTGATTCCCTACTTGCAACCATGAAGTTGCCAGTTAGAACTTGAGCGACGAGGGTTGCGTTCATGAGAAAGCATTGACAGCTGAACTACGCTGATCAAAATAGTGATTATTCGAACGAACATTGCAGAAATTTTAACCATACGAACCAGTCGCGAAAAGATCCGTTCTAGATAGGCGCTGCTGATACAGCAAAGTAGATTTTTCCGGAATCGACAGAACTTACAGACAAGTGTTAGCTTATCCCACCGACTGCGTTCAGAAAAGACCTCTATGAAGGAACACCTACCCTTACAAGGGAAATGCGTAGGGACCGCGCGGATTAATTGGCTGAACGAACTAACGAAATGGGAATCGGTTTTTCAACAGAGGATAATCCGATGTTATTTTCCCTTGCCGAACGTTTCACTGATCACTGAAGTGTTGCTGTCACTAACGGTCGTCCCACAAGTACACGGATACAAAATCTGGATTCCAAATCAAAGGGCTTGCCAAAAGCAGGCGTCCTAATCGAGTAGGGTTAGCGAATGGCCTGAACACATCGCTGCAACCACAGTC